>VSMD01035983.1:0-31469 GCA_008750895.1 Mirza zaza
TTTTACCTGACGTCTTAATGTAAACAAGATAGTTTTCATTCACACATTTGTTACACATGTTTGTAGCATAAAGTTACCATGCATATTGACATTGCATTTTCATTGTTCAAATAAATAACGCCTGTTTGGCTTTTTTGTATTAACAAAATTTTTCTGCAATTAGGAAAGTGTTTTCATAATTAGTGTTTTTTAAAAATTTGTTTTGTTTTTATTTGGGACATTGGAAAAAATGGCCTGTTTCATCACACACAGTAATAAAAATTGTATTTCCAAGTGCCAATGATGGAAGGGGAACCATAGTTAAAAGACTAAATTTAATACTTGAGCTCATGAAGATAACTATATTAAGGTAGTTTTACAATCACATAAGCATTTTTTTTGCCTTCAAGTTGGATATATTTCCTACTACTCATATGGGTATACTCCTTCAGCATTTTCCTTCTCAATGAAAATTTGAGTACCGCATTCCAGATTTGTTTGATGGGGCTTGGGAGTAACTCTAACTCCTTATCTGCATTTCTAAAATTCAGGAAGCTCCAAAAAGTAAAAATCTTCATAACTAAACGCATTTGGTTGCAAAGCCTTAATTGAACAGATGTGAGAGTATTGATAGTCCTTAATTCTACATTGCAGGAAATATTAATTTGTTCACTTGGGGATGCTGTCTCACATCCTTTGGGTGTGTTGATGTAGGTGCATCACACTAATTTTCTTCAATAGTTTTTCTAAAAGTTGAATATTCTGCAACAGTCTTACTCCTATGATTTCAGGTAGTAGATGCTCAACAAATTCTGAATGATGCAGATTAAAATCAAAGGCAAGAATAGGTTGTACCTTTAAGGTGTCCTTAAGTAAAGAGCATTAAGAGCAGTAGAAACAAAGCTTTTTCGTTACCCTATTTTTTCTACATTATGTGTCTATAAGTGGGGGATTAAGAAATATATTTTCAGTATTAGCTTAATGTTATAATTAAAATAAATTGAAAAATGGTAATATAAACTTTTAACCCATAATAATTAATTGATGTTTTTTTAAATGAACAATTCATATTGGTCCCATGAGATATATTTTTAAAATCATAGGTTGATTGTACTTTACTGGTGTAGAATTGAAGAGAATCTTAGACAGTAGTTAGTAAATGTTAAACCTGTATTCTGTTAGAAGTTAATGAAGAATCGAAAAATTTTTAAAGTATGAATGATACACTAAATTTATTGGGATTTAAAAAATGCTAAGATTGGTGATGGGGTTAGAGTGTATTACCTGATTTTACCTTGTCTTCCCTCAGTCCTTGGTTCTGAAGATTGGTTAGCATGCTCTTACAAAGTGTTAAACAATTTTTTTATCCGCTATGTGCAATTTTTTTTAATAGGAATAAAAAAATATGTTGTTGGCCTCATTATCAAGACGTCATCTGACCCAACTTGTGTGGAGGTAAGAGTTTTTTTTTTTTTGGAGAATATTGTGAGAGCATAAGACTACTTAAATATTGAGTCTTAACTACCAACGTCTGTCAAAGACCCAAAAACATAATGTATGCACAATTATTTACAGTAGAGCTGAAATCATTTGTTTCTCAAGAGGATAGATTGCCTGTGCTTTAGTTATTTGTTATTATGTCTACTTTAGGCCCTTGTTTAATTTGATCTTTTTCTCCCCCTTAGAAAGAAAAGGTGTATATTGGGAAATTAAATATGATACTTGTTCAGGTAAGCTTTAACTTAATTCACTCTTTTCCTCAGCGAAAGTAAATGCTTTAGTTGTGCTTGTTATTTGAAGAAACTGGTGAAACCTACTTTATTAAATAAAGTAGACTAATATTTTGCAGTAGTAGTGATAGTCTAACAATAACTGTAATAATAGGTAACCTGCTGTCTAGCATTTGAAATTGTTAATTTGGTGTGGTAGGAATCAAAATGTAAACCTATCATTTATTATATGGCTCCAGTGTGGATTAGATTCTTGGATTCTTTCAAATTTTTTCATCTGCTTGGTTCTGTGCATGTTTCCTTTCTGTGTGATCTCTCTCATTCCTTTGATTTCTGCATCCTTCTAATTGATATCCATACTTAGTCTTTGAAAACTTTTTGTATAGTCTAAAAGTTAGAATTTTTATGTTTACCTTTTTCTATGATACTGCACAATTTTCCAGAGAACATTCATTAGTGTATGAGACAAAGAAATAATGCCTTTTTATTTAAATAAGTTTTGGAAACATTGGGTTTCCCAAAACATTTGTGTATTCACTGATTATACTGGCTGTTGTTACACTTGAGAGCTTTCTGTTGTTAGTCTGTGTCTGAAGTGGGGAGAGGGAGGACAGTATAAAGATAGGGGATTCCTGTTAGAGAATATCTAGGAAATCCCTACTGTACTACATAAATGTAAAAAACTAAAGCAGCCAATCAGGCTTTTGGTAAAATATTATTTAGTCCTTGGTTGCAGTGCCTCCTTTTCCTAAACTTTTATATGTCCAAAGCCTATATGTCCAAGGCACAGATTTCATCCAATAAAATACGTCTTTATCACCAATAGTTATATCTTTGAGTCTCCTAGGATAATTTACATACATCTGTCAGGCCAACTTTGATATGAATACACAGTAGAGCCAGAATAGACCTTTAATTACCATAATTGAAATGGGGCCATGGGGTATGTATGACAGGATTTTTATCTGTTTTATTTTCTATCCTGTATGGTACATCAGGTGGCACATTTCCTGCCTTATTAAAGGGGGGGGCAAATGAAAAGTGATTGGTTTCTGCTTTTATTAGTACACAATTTCTTTGAAGGTGGTTTTATTTGCATTTGAAACTTGAAATTAAACTAACATTTCATGTCTTTTAGATACTGAAACAAGAATGGCCCAAACACTGGCCAACTTTTATCAGTGACATTGTTGGAGCAAGTAGAACCAGTGAAAGTCTCTGTCAGAATAATATGGTGATTCTTAAACTCTTGAGCGAAGAAGTATTTGATTTTTCCAGTGGACAGATAACCCAAGTGAAAGCTAAACATTTAAAAGACAGGCAAGTGATGATTTTATTTTAGAATTTTAAAGTAGTATCTCAAGCCTTTTCAAGTAGTTTGGAAGTAAGTTGTAAATATTTAAGGAAGTATGATCAGTAATAATTAAATACTCGTGGTTTTCGACTACAAATTAAGAAACAGGCTGCGCATGGTGGCTCATGCCTGTAATCCTAGCACTCTGGAAGGCCGCAGCTTGAGGGGATTGCTCAAAGTCAGTAGTTCGAAACCAGCCTGAGCAAGAGTGAGACCCTGTATCTGTATGTACTAAAAATAGAAAGAAATGAATTGGCCAACTAAAAATATATAAAAAAATGAGCCCCACATGGTGGTGCATGCCTGTAGTCCCAGTTACTGGGGAGGCTGAGGCAGAAGGATTGCTTGAGGGCTAGGAGTTTGAGGTTACTGTGAGCTAGGCTGATGCCATGGCACACTAGGCCGGGCAACAGAGTGAGACTGTCTCAAAAAGAAAACAAAAACAGTCCTATAATGGGCCAAATCTGGAGGGTTGAAAATTATGTGAATTGTTTGAGATGTCATATTTCTGGAGGATTTGTTTCACATGGTGAGATTTTAACATAATAGAGTCTAAGGGAATGATTTGTGTCAACTGAATTATTATTATCCCTGTATCTTGTCAGTTCCCTGTATCTAACACTGGGAATAGGACATACTCCCATTAATAGTAAACAACCAGGATAAACTATAGATACAGGGTACTTCTTCCATTTAATAATAAGCATTTGTCCTAGTCTTTAGGAACAGAGCTAAGTTTTGCCTTTATGTATCCAGACCAGATATAGCATTTATAATTTTTCCTCTGGTTTGTTACAAACGCACATTTAGGAATTTAGACGTATCTACTGCCTTATATTTTAGAGAGTTTTTAAATATCTCTATTAAAGACACTAGATTGATTGAAGCAATAAGAGTAAGGATGACAAAACACCCAGCTCCTCAAAAATGAAATTATGTGCTCTTATAGCCAATTTTATAGATGAGTTTTAAAAGAGTGATTATAGTTTTAACGGTTTGGTAGCTTTGGTGATGTTATTGATATTTTAAATGTGTTTAAATAGAAGTTGCTTGAATCTTTTCTGACCAGATTGCTGATAGAATCACTTTTATTAGTAGTATATAAATAATTGTGATATTTATTTGTGTCTTCTAAATCTGATCTCTCTTCTTTTAGCATGTGCAATGAATTTTCACAAATATTTCAACTGTGTCAGTTTGTGATGGTAAGTGCTTTTGATTTCACTTTTAAGAATAACAGTTATAGCAAAACAATTATTTACAGTTACATTTTTGTTACAGGAAAATTCTCAAAATGCTCCACTTGTACATGCAACCTTGGAAACATTGCTCAGATTTCTGAACTGGATCCCACTGGGATATATTTTTGAGACCAAGTTAATCAGCACATTAATTTATAAGGTAGAATTAATACATGTCAGTTATGTTTATCACTGAATAGCCAGATATATTTTTACTTGTGAAGCTCTTCTTTTCTGCATTTAAAGCCATAATGAAAACAGAACTTTTCCATATTACAGCTAGTAATTGTTTGAAATGAGTTTTAAAATCTGATGATTGTACCACTTATGCCAGGTAATTTCATGAATTCAGTTTGAACAACTGTAAAGGATTTAATTAGATTGCCACCTTTTAGTTGAGAATCTAAGTTACAGTGAGGTTAAGTCAAGTGATTTCTATAGAAACAAAATGTCTGCGTTTTGCTTGATAATTTAAATCAGTATCATGAATGTCTAAATTGTTCTTCCAGAGCTATCCCATTACCAATTGGTTGTATCTTTCTAGATGTTTTCATATTGGGTGTAATGAATAAATTATGTACCATTATAACTTGTGAACTTTGCAATTCAGGGTTTGACTACAATGTGGATTTATAATACTAACTAGAGCCATTGTTTTATAGCTAGACAATTTATGTAAAAACTTGCTTTTGTCAGCAGTTCTGTTAAAAACATTCCTGTTTTCAGGAAACATTATTGTATACATTCTTCTAAGATATGCAGTTGTCGATATGTTTATATAAATTTTTATAAGTAAAATTGTCAGGTCATTAGGTATGTCCATTTTTAAGGTTTTAATGCCTTCTCAATGATAGAATATAAAAACCAATTTTCCCACACCGTTATCAATCCTAAGTATATTGGCCATGTCCTAAAATTCTAAGGAATCACAAAGTTTGGATCCTTTTTAAACTACATAGAAACTGTAATGTTCCTAAAAGGCATATAATAGACTCTAGGAAAGTTATTAAGCAATTTTGGTTTTCAGATGTCTGAGGACACATCATAAGAAGGCACTATTTGCTTGTAAAGCTTTCATTATATATTGGGTAGATAATGAAATTTCCTCACTATATGTGCAAAATACAACACATTTGCCCCCTTAACCTATTTTGGGCTTATATGCCTGTGTTCCTTTTTTTTTTTTTTTTTTTTTGGAGACAGAGTCTCACTCTGTTTCCCTGGCTGGAGTGCCGTGGCGTCAGCCTAGCTTACAACAACCTGCAACTCCTGGGCTCAAGCAATCCTCCTGCCTCAGCCTCCCTAGTAGCTGGGACTACAGGCATGCATCACCATGCCCAGCTAATATTTTCTGTATATTTTTAGTTGGCCAATTAATTTGTTTCTATTTTTAGTAGAGAACGGGAGTCTCACTCTTGCTCAGGCTGGTCTCGAACTCCTGATCTCAAAGGATCATCCCACCTTGGCTTCCCAGAGTGCTAGGATTACAGGCGTGAGCCCCCACGCCCGGCCTATGCCTATGTTCTTGATTAAATCCTTTCCTTTGTTTTAAATTCTGAATTTTAACTCTTTCAAGTCATTTAATTTTATGCTCTTCCCCTCCCCCTTTAATAGTTCCTGAATGTTCCAATGTTTCGAAATGTCTCTCTGAAGTGCCTCACTGAGATTGCTGGTGTGAGTGTAAGCCAGTATGAGGAACAATTTGTAACGCTATTTACACTGACAATGATGCAGCTAAAACAGGTAATGTAACACTATTTTGAAAGACATTGAACAATTTTAGTGCTTTAGAAAATGTATTCCAGTCAAACTGTTTTAACACAATGTTATAGATTAGCTGTAATGTGATTATATGTTTATTACATAAAATATGCAGTAAGCTACAAATTTTTATCAGCAAATTTTCTGAAATTAAGGTTTTAAGAATATCATGGCAATTTATTTCCATAGAATTGAAGAGCTTAGTCTTTTTCTAGAGATCTTACCAGACCATGGGAAGTCTAGGATCTGTTAAAAGATGTACTTCTGACAGTGTGTCTGAAGGAATTCTTTCTTTCCTGCACTAGTTTGATTAGTTATCTATTAAGTGATCTAGAAGGTTATTCATAATACTACATCACTGTATATGTTTGTGATCTGAATGAATTAACTGAATATTTTTATAGTTTGTCACTGAGGAGGTAAACGTCTGATACAGGGGAAAGTGCAAATGAAATAATAGAGACCTTATTACCTGCAACATATTTTGAGAAAAACAATCTAGGTCACATATATAAGGATAGGTGTACCAGACCTAGGAGTTCTATATGGTTTAATATTAACAGAAGGGTGTTGGAATCTTAGGACTTTAAATGGTGTCTTTTATTGTTGGTTTTATAAAATGGAAACTATTAGTGCCCTTTTAACTTACAGATGCTTCCTTTAAATACCAATATTCGACTTGCATACTCAAATGGAAAAGATGATGAACAGAACTTCATTCAAAATCTCAGTTTGTTTCTCTGCACCTTCCTTAAGGAACATGGTCAACTTATAGAAAAAAGATTAAATCTCAGGGAAACACTCATGGAGGTAGGCTTTGTAAAGCCTTTGCTTCTGAAATTCTTCTTTACGTAATAACAATTCCTTAAAAAGTGTGCCTTCTAAAATTTATGTACCTTTAGAAATTTCTTCTTATCTGTTTACTTGCTCTGTGCATTATAAATAATGTTTGCAATTCTGAATTACAATTATAAGCCATGTTTTCTGATTTCGTGTTCCACATAAAGCTAGGACTAGAAATTTATAATCAAAGCTAAATTACTGGCCCGGCTCGGTGGCTCACGCTTGTTATTCTAGCTCTGTGGGAGGCTGAGGCGGGCGGATTGCTCCAGGTCAGGAGTTTGAAACCAGCCTGAGTTAGAGCAAGACCCCGTCTCTACTATTAATACAAAGAAATTAATTGGCCAACTAATACATATAGAAAAAATAGCCGGGCATTGTGGCGCATGCCTGTAGTCCCAGCTACTCAGAAGGCTGAGGCAGCAGGATTGCTTGAGCCCAGGAATTTGAGGTTGCTGTGAGCTAGGCTGATGCCACGGCACTCACTCTAGCCTGGACAACAAAGTGAGACTCTGTCTCAAAAAAAAAAAAACCAAAAAAACTAAATTACTTAAAGGCATATTACCTATGTCATTTAAGATGAAGGTCAAAGACTTTTTTTAAAAAAATTGAGGTGTAATTCATGTAACATTCATCCATTTAAAAGTATACAATTCATTGTCATGCCAGTATATTCACAATGTTGTACAATCAATAATACCTAGTTTTAAAATATTTTCATCACTGCAAAGGAGACCCTGTGCCCATGAAACATTCCTACATGTGTTCTCTCCCAGCTTCTGGTAACCATTAATTTGCTTTCTATGTCTCTAGATTTACCAATTGTAAATATTTCATATAAATGTAGTCATAAAATGTGACCTTTTGTGTCTGGCGTCATTCATGTACCATGTTTTCAAGGTTTCTCAAAGCCGTATCTTATATCAATACTTGTTCCTTATGTCACTGAAAAATATTCCATTGTTATGAATATGCCACATTTTGTTTATGCTTCCATCTGTTATGGATATTGGGGTTGTTTCTACCTCTTGGCTGTGTACCAAAGGCCTTTTAAACTACATACCTTTTTAGGAGACTTGAGTAAAATAAATAAATAAATAAGTAAGTAAAGTAATCAGCAACTGTGTAAGAGGTTTTCGAAGTGTTTCAGGGCATGTCAGAAGAAGCTTACTGTGCTCCCAGAGTATATAGTGTATTTAATGAATACTGAATAATTGATAAGTAAAACATGAATTATTTTCCATTAAGATAACAAGTAAAAGGCAGTTTGAGGTTGGGTAATAATGTTTAAGAATTATTTTAATAGTTTTGATCTTATATGTAGGCCCTTCATTATATGTTACTGGTATCAGAAGTAGAAGAAACGGAAATCTTTAAGATTTGTCTTGAGTACTGGAATCATTTGGCTGCCGAACTCTATAGAGAGAGCCCATTCTCTACATCTGCCTCTCCATTGCTATCTGGAAGTCAACATTTTGATGTTCCTCCCAGGAGACAGCTATATTTACCCGTACTATCCAAGGTAACAAAGTGGTTGGTTGAGTGCTCTTTTTGCTTACTATCATTTTGAGGAATAAATGCAAATGCTTAACTTTTATGTTTTGGCTAGTCTGTATAAATTAATGAGCTACAAAAAGAGAATCCAACAAATTCATTATTGTTGAAAACTAGAATGTGAAAGGGCTTGGGTTAATTTAAGAGCCTTGTTTTTTAAGAGTGTGTTCCTTGTCCTAGCAGCATCAGCATCACCTGTGATTGTGTAGGAAGGTGAATTCGGGCTGAGTGTGGTGGCTAACGCTTGTAATCTCAGCATTTTGGAGGATTACTTGAATCCAGGAGTTCCAGACGAGCCTCGACACCATAGTGAGATCCCATCTCTACTAAAAATAGTAAAGTTAGCCTGATTGATTTATGGTGTGCACCTATAGTCCCAGCCTACTCGGGAGGCTGAGGTGAGAGGATTGCTTGGGCACAGTAGTTCGAGGTTGCTTTTAACGTTTTTTTTTTTTTTTTTTTTTTTCTGAGGCAGAGTCTCATGCTGGGTCACCCTGGGTAGTAGAGAGTTCAGTGGCATCATCAAAGCTCACTGCAGCCTCAAACTCCTGGGATTAGGTGATTCTCCTGTTTCAGCTCCCCAGTAGCTGGGACTGTAGGTCCGTGCCACCATGCCCAGCTATCCTATTTTTTTTGTTGAGATGGGGTCTGGCTCATGCTCAGGCTTGTCTCCTGGCCTCCAGCAGTCCTCCCTACTCAGCTGCCCAAAGTGCTAGGATTATAGGTGTTAGCCACCACACAAGGCCCAAATTTTTTAAAATATACATTTTATTCTTGAGGGAATCATACTGGCTGGTGTGGTAATGTTGGGGTGCATACCATGAATTTTTATTTTATTTTACTAAATTTCTACTTTTGTTGTGTTTGATTTCAATGATCTAAAGGATTTTCCTTGATTGGTTTATTGCTGAATAGGTCCGTTTATTGATGGTTAGTCGAATGGCTAAACCGGAAGAAGTTCTGGTTGTAGAAAATGATCAAGGAGAGGTCGTGAGAGAATTCATGAAGGATACAGATTCCATAAATTTGTATAAGAATATGAGAGAAACATTAGGTAAGTTGGTAAATAGTATTAGTATTAGTCTTTGCCTTTGTAAACCTATTTTGGGGTGGAAATACTTGTAGGAAATGAGGTACACTTGGTTTCTGACTATTTCGGTAGCTATTTTTATTAATGTACTCTTTATTCCTTAGTAAAAATTCTTTTCCTCATTAAGGTTTGCATTCAAGACATCCAGAACTTTTTTTTCTTTGTAGTTTATCTTACTCATCTGGATTATGTAGATACAGAAAGAATAATGACTGAGAAGCTTCACAATCAAGTGAATGGTACAGAGTGGTCCTGGAAAAATTTGAATACGTTGTGTTGGGCAATAGGCTCCATTAGTGGAGCAATGCATGAAGAGGATGAAAAACGATTTCTTGTTACTGTTATAAAGGTATGCAGGGGATATGTATGAACTAGAACCAAATAGATTGTATATTTTGTTAGGATTAATGACCTAAATTTGTCTTACTTTCCAGGATCTTTTAGGATTATGTGAACAGAAAAGAGGAAAAGATAATAAAGCTATTATTGCATCAAATATCATGTACATAGTAGGTCAATATCCCAGATTTTTGCGAGCTCACTGGAAATTTTTGAAGACTGTAGTTAACAAGCTATTTGAATTCATGCATGGTAAATCTCTTCATTTAATACATTTTATTTGGTTTTTATTTTTGTTGGACGGAATAAATGAATGTTTTTGTTTTGTTAGAGACCCATGATGGAGTCCAAGACATGGCTTGTGATACTTTCATTAAAATAGCTCAAAAATGCCGCAGGCATTTCGTTCAGGTTCAAGTTGGAGAAGTAATGCCATTTATTGATGAGATTTTGAACAACATTAACACTATAATTTGTGATCTTCAGCCTCAACAGGTATGTAATGCATTGAGCATATTTTTAGAGAGCAACCACTGTATTAATCAGAATTTATTAGGGACAATAGAAAGAGTGCCACTACTGGATTCAATACTGGTGTGTCTGGTTATGTTTCCATAGCGAGGCACAGAAGCTTAAAGGCTCTTGGGTTATGTTATATATACTATTTCTACGAATCAAAATGCGTTTCAATACATTTGTGAATTGCTTGTGTGTAATTTTCCTTATTAAGATGTATAAAGATATAAAAGTAAAAATGTCTGCTTTTTAAAATAGGTTCATACTTTTTATGAAGCTGTGGGGTACATGATTGGTGCACAAACAGATCAAACAGTACAAGAACACTTGATAGAAAAATACATGCTACTCCCTAATCAGGTGTGGGATAGTATAATCCAGCAAGCAACCAAAGTAAGTTTTTTTTAACCTTAAAGTTCTAATGGGATTGAAGAAAAACTGTTCTTTATGAAACTAGTGAATTCAGTGTCATATATGCCTGATTGCTAAGTGCTTTTTATGTGTGGTTTTGCATATTAAAAATTATCTTTATTATATTTTTAATCTTTTTTGATTTTAAAATTAGACTATTTTACTTCATTCTTAGGTACAGACAGGTAAGAAAGATATCTGTGTTTTACTATTTTGGTTTATAAGTATGATTGTGGTTTGGGGTAAGGGAGGTGTGTAGTGGTTTTTGTTTTTATAATTATGTGGATAAATTCGATAAGTGGAATTTGCTTTTTTTCTTCTCAGAATGTGGATATTCTAAAAGATCCTGAAACAGTCAAGCAGCTTGGTAGCATATTGAAAACAAATGTGAGAGCCTGCAAAGCTGTTGGACACCCCTTTGTAATTCAACTTGGAAGGATTTATTTAGATATGCTTAATGTCTACAAGTGCCTCAGTGAAAATATTTCAGCAGCTATCCAAGCTAATGGTAGGTGATTCTGAAGTTTTGTTGTTGTCATTAAAAAACAATTTGTCTCCATTGTTGTTAATAATAGCCATGCCCAATAATCAAGTGGTACAATTCTAAGTTGCTATAAATTGCCATTCTAGGAAAGCAGAATTCCCATTTTGTTTTGAGGATAATCCTAATATCTCCTGGATCCCTGTTAATAGTTTTGTAGTACTGAAAGGGATTCAGAATATTTGGGGGAAGTATCGATAACATCTAACCTTCTTCTTAAAAAGATGAACAAATTAGCCAAGAAAAAAACTCGGCTGAGGTTACACAGCTAGTTGATAAAATGCAAGTCTTAAATCTATATATTTTATTTATGTATTTATTTTAGTTGGCTTCATCTTCTAAATTTTCTTTTTCTTTTATTCTAATAGATGTTAGAGGGTACAAGTTGAATTCCATTACATGTATGTATTATATAGTGGTGAATTTTTAAAAGAATGTTGTATATATAACAAGTCAGTTTTACTTTACTGCCGTGGGTCAAGCATTCAGCATTTCTCACACATGGGGATCATATCCCTCCCATGTCCCAGATGACTAGACATTTTGAAAATGGTTGTACACTCCTTTCTCTTTTAAAATCAGTCTTAAAGCTTATTTTTCCAATAAATTCTGTGTACTATTGGCTTTTAGTTTTTTCATGGAAAATTTCAAATAATTTTATCTGAAGCACACCACTGTTGAATTTTAGTTGTCAAGTTAGAGTCTATTTAATTCCATTTTTTAGGTGAGATGGTTACAAAGCAACCATTGATTCGAAGTATGCGAACAGTAAAAAGGGAAACTTTAAAGTTAATATCTGGTTGGGTGAGCCGGTCCAATGATCCACAGATGGTAAGTGACAGATGTTTTGCTTCGAGTTTTTAATGTTGATGCTCCATTTTTTGGAATATGGTATATGGTGTTTATAAATGCATTTTGCTAATAACTTTTAAAGGTGATTTAGATGAGCAGTTCTCAAACTTTTTGGCATCAGGGACTGATTTCATGGAAGACAATTTTGCCATGAGATGGGGATGATTTTGGGATGAAGCTAGTGCTTACATTTATTGTGCAGTCACACCTGTCCGTAATGCTAATCTGTATTTGCGGCCCCTCCCCAGGGCTAGGATCACTGTCTCAGCTCCATTTCCGATCATCAGGCATTAGATTCTCATAATGAGCGTGCAACCGATCCCTCCCCTGGGCAATTTACCAGTAGGGTTTGCCTTCCTCTTAGCATCTAATGCCTCCCCTGATCTACCAGCGTGCAGAGCTCAGGTGATGGGGAGCTGCATGAGCTGGCTATACAGATGAAGCTTTGTTTGCTCACTGTTACTCACCTGTTGGCTCTGCGGCCTGGTTCCTGACAGGCCAAGGATTGGTACTGGTTTGTGGCCCAGGGGTTAGGAACCACAAATTTAGATGACTATATTTGAGATTATTTAATGGCAGTCTTTATATGTTAAAATACTTAAATATAATAGTTATTCCAACTTCAAAAGAAACCGATGTTAATAATTCGCGGGGAGGTGGTACAAAACAGTATATCTAAGAAGACTGGGTCATTTTATGTTTCCATGGATAGGTAGGAAGGCTTTGGTGATGGAATACAGGTCCAATTTTTGTGTCCTTCATGATTTTTAGAACAGTGTATAAAGTTACAAAGCTGTCATTGGTTTGCCTTTTTGAGTGAGTACTTTCCAGATTGAAGCTTTAAAAGTCTGTTTAGCCTCTCATTCCTTTTAGTTTTAAATGATTTCCAGAAAGGGAAATGGTTTTTGGAAAGTAGAAGCAGCTTGATATGCCTCAATTTGGGAAAGATGTGAATAATTTTTCTTGTATCTTTTTATTCACTTGAGCCTTGGGAAATAATAAAAAAATCCTATCTTGTAATCGCTGCTGTTTTGAATAGTGCTTAACATAATGTTGTTACTGTCATTATTTTGAAATTTCGTTTCTTGATGAGGAAATAACTTTCAAGAAACTTCTGAAATTCTTATGGAATTCTTAAGAGGGCTAATAACTTAAACATGGAAATTTTTTTTACATGTGTATTTGATCAGAACTGTATTTAAATTTTGAAAGGAGAAGGTAGGATAAATTGAAGGAATTGTGATGTTAATAATTTACATATGAGTAGCTTGGACAAATATCAGGAGCACAGTAGGAATAAATAAGGTATTTTACAAGTAAGATTTATGTTGAAATTTGGGACAAGCAATTCAAATATTTAAAAAACTCAAGATACAGTTTGTAGGGAAAGAATGATTTTAGTCAACATTAAAAGTACAAATGAGAATCTTCTAGTTTCAGAGACCAAGTATTGGTGGTAATTGGAAAAATAATTTTGTGTTTATCCCTCAGATCTTCACAAACTGTTGAGTAGAACACTACTACTACTACTCTTCAGTTATATGAAACATTGACTGTATTTATTTCATGTGTCTTAATAGAGAACCCGTTAAGAGCAATAAGTTATACTGTAATATGACTCAGTTTATTTAGAGTCATGAACTTCATCCATATGCATAAGCACACACTTGTTGTAGCTACTTAGGAGACTGATGTGAGAGAAGCACTTGAGCCGAGGACTGAAAGTCCAGCCTGGTCAACATGGGAAGATCCGGACTGAAGAAACAAAATAGAAACATGGAAATCCATATAGTCTTTCTCAGTTCCAATTCTTTTTCTGGGAGTAAATGATTGTCATTGTTTGTTAACATACTTACCGATTAGTATTCATTATAGTAAAAATCATTTAATGTTTGTCTACTAGTGGGTAGGTATGATTCTTGGATCTCTTGCAGATATTCTCTGTTTAAGGAACCACTAATTATAGTGGTGGTAAGAAGACTTTCTTTGCTTTTAGATTACTCATCTCACATTGTAGAGTATACACTTAGAATCCTGGTATTGCTACACTAAATTCGAGCCAGTCACTTAAGTTTGAGGCTCACTTTTCCTTCTTGTTAAGAGTGGATTGAGGCTGGGTGCAGTGGCTCACGCCTGTAATCCTAGCAATCTGGGAGGCTGAGGCGGGCGGATAGCTCAAGGTCAGGGGTTCGAAACCAGCCTGAGAGAGAGCGAGACCCCCATCTCTACTATAAATAGAAAGAAATTAATTGGCCAACTAATATATATATATAGAGAGAGAAAAAATTAGCTGGGTATGGTGGCACATGCCTGTAGTCCCAGCTACTTGGGAGGCTGAGGCAGCAGGATTGCTTGAGCCCAGGAGTTTGAGGTTGCTATGAGCTAGGCTGATGCCAAGGCACTCACTCTAGCCTGGGCAACAAAGCGAGACTCTGTCTCAAAAAAAAAAAAAAAGAGTAGATTGAAACAATACTATGTCTATGACCCATCCCAACCTATTATGATTTCCTAGTTTCTTGTTTAAAAATAGTTTCAATGTAGGAAAACATAAAGCACAGTATTTTACCATTTTCAGCAGGGTGATCAAGCTAAATCTAACAAGAATGATCTAATTATTTATAATAGTCAGAAAGTACCTAAATTAAAACTTGAAAGTTTTTTTTTTTAACAGGTAGCGGAAAATTTTGTTCCTCCTTTGTTGGATGCAGTTCTCATTGATTATCAAAGAAATGTCCCAGCTGCTAGAGAACCAGAAGTGCTTAGTACTATGGCCATTATTGTCAACAAGTTAGGGGGACATATAACAGCTGAAATACCTCAAATATTTGATGCTGTTTTTGAATGCACATTGAATATGATAAATAAGGTATGTGATTTACATTTCAATTATAATGTAAAATTCTACAGTATATCTTTAACTCTTGAAAGTATAAATGCTTTCTAAATACAGCATAATTTTAAGGGCATGGAGCTTAAATATTTGAACTTATGGATATTAGGGAAATGCTTTATTTTTAAAAAATTTAATACATGAGGTCTTGACAAAAAGGAGTGAATATGGAAAAGAGATTTTGACATTTAAATAGCACCTAATATTTATTGAAAACTCACAGCATGTCAGATATTAAGAACTTAGATTTTTTTGAATAAATGAAGAGACAGCTATGCATTTTTCAATTGTAAACGTGTATGTGCTTGTAAGACATTAGAAAATATTTACATATTAGCTTCTGTTTTTTCTAATTTGTTGTAGTGGTCTTAAAGTAATGTAAACAAAAGTGGTAATACTACCCATGTGTAGTGTCCTTTGCCTATAAGCCTAGTTGCTTGGGAAGGCTGAGACAGGATTGCTTGAACTCAGGAGATCAAGACCAGTCTGGGCAACAGAGAGACCTTACTTCTTACAAAGAAATGGTGGCGTAGTAGTTACAAGAGAAAATTTGATGTTCTTTGTGTGGGTTTTGATGAGTTCTCTTCATTAATGAGCTGCTCCTTCTGTTTGGTAATTGATGTGAGTGGGAGGATGTAGTTTCATATTCCATGAGAGGTGAATAATATTTTCTTTGGGTTTGCCTTTCAGGAGGCAGTATATCTTATGGGGTCCATTCAAAACTTTTGAAACATTTATATTGAGTTAAGGCTTGCTTTCCCCCTTCCAACCAGCATATTTAAGGCACTGAAACATTATTTTGTTTCTACCACTTATTTTTAGGACTTTGAAGAATATCCTGAACACAGAACAAACTTTTTCTTACTACTTCAGGCTGTAAATTCTCATTGTTTCCCAGCATTCCTAGCAATTCCACCTGCACAGTTTAAACTTGTTTTGGATTCCATTATTTGGGCTTTCAAACATACTATGAGGAATGTCGCTGATACAGGTAAATACAAAGAAAATATATCCATTTATTTATTTGCCTGCCAATGCATAAATTATAGAGACATAATTGTTTTGTTTAAGTGGATGAATTGCACAAACGGACATCTGAGAACGTCTTAAAATCAGTTTAATCAGTTGTTCACAGTGGCTCCATAAGCAGAATGGAGTTATGGGGAAGAAAGGCCTAAAATTCAAGATAAGGAAAACATCATTTAAGAGACTTAATTTCATATCCTCACCAGTGAGTGTTCCTTTTCCTCACAGTTTTTTCCTCTACAGTATCAAAGGTCAACTAAGCATAAGAGTAAAAGAACGTTCCTGGCAGGAGCGTTTAAATTTGTTTTTATGTAATGAGTTCATGCAATACAATGCTCTACTTAGTTGTGCTGTCAGTTTTGGAAATTGAAATCAGTTAAACTTAGAGAGTGAAATGGTATGGTTATAATTGTCATGACTTAGATTATAAATCTGGGATTGATTATAGTTGTGTGGTAACTTAGAGAAGTAATTATTAGTTATCAAAAAGGGAGAAAAGGCCGGGTGCAGTGGCTCACGCCTGTAATCCTAGCACTCTGGGAGGCTAAGGCGGGCAGATTGCTGGAGGTCAGGAGTTCGAAACCAACCTGAGCAAGAGTGAGGCCCTGTCTCTACTATAATTAGAAAGAAATTAATTGGCCAACTAATATATATAGAAAAAATTAGCTGGGCATGGTGGTGCATGCCTGTAGTCCTTAGGGAGGCTGAGGCAGGAGGATTGCTTGAGCCCAGGAGTTTGAGGTTGCTGTGATCTAGGCTGAGCCACAGCACTCACTCTAGCCCGGCAACAAAGTGAGACTCTCTGTCTCCAAAAAAAAAAGGAGGGGGGAGAATAGGCTTTGAATCAGAATAGTTTGATAATAGCTGAAATACTATCATGAATGCTGTCAGTCTATAATAAACTTTCTGTTGGTGTTCTTTGTCTTTTAGGCCTACAGATACTTTTTACACTTTTACAAAATGTTGCACAAGAAGAAGCTGCAGCTCAGAGTTTTTATCAAACTTACTTTTGTGATATTCTTCAGCATATCTTTTCTGTTGTGACAGACACCTCACATACTGCTGGTAAGAATTTAAAGCCATTAAAATGTAAGTGTTCCAGCTGTTACTATATCTTGGAGTTAATAATTTTCTTCTTATCAACAGGCTTAACTATGCATGCATCTATTCTTGCATATATGTTTAATTTGGTTGAAGAAGGAAAAATAAGTACACCATTAAATCCTGGAAATCCAGTTAACAACCAAATGTTTATTCAGGAATATGTGGCTAATCTCCTTAAGTCAGCATTCCCTCATCTACAAGAGTAAGTATCCTTTTTAATAAAATAAATTTTTCTGTTAAAAAAGTGTTTATTTAATCATTGTGTTTTGATTTGCAGTGCTCAAGTAAAGCTCTTTGTGACAGGGCTTTTCAGCTTAAATCAGGATATTCCTGCTTTCAAGGAACATCTAAGGGATTTCCTAGTACAGATAAAGGTATGTTTTTGCTGTTGCATAAACATTAAGGCCACATGTGATTAATTGTTGCATCTTAGAACTTTAATAATTTGATTTATAATGTAAAATGAAGGGGGGCTTTAAAATAGTGTAATCTTACTAATTCTAAGAACTTGACTGAATACAGAGTGAAAACTAAATCAGGTCCATGAAGGAGGGTTAGGTTTGAGATGTTTCAGGGAACTTGTTATTAATAGAATTCATTTTAGATGGCCTAGATATATATTGAAATATTGTGAATTGAATCTTACAGACATTTTTAAGGCATGGAATTAGTGGGCAATACATACTGATAATTCCTTTTAGGAGTTTATACCCATTGTTAAACCTGTTTTTAATTGAGGGAACCATGACAGCAGATAAAACCTCTTTCGGCTGTTGTACAATGTTCCGTTTATACTTTTGGGAAGGACTTCTACATCTCATTTTAAAGAAATGCAAAAGTTATGTAAAATCTGTAAGTTGTTGATGAATTACTTTATTCATGATTATTTAAGTATTGGCCTTGTAAGGATCATAGAGCTTGGGAATTGCAGGTTGCAGTGAGCTATGATCTAGTCACTGCACTCAGCCTGGATGAAAAAGTGAGACCCTGTCTCAAGAAAAACCCCAAAAAACCTGTCTCATAAGATCTTAAATATTTTTTCTTCAGAACACAGTTTTTTTAAACTATAAAAATATTAGCTATAGAGAGAATATAAAGAACGATGAAATCATCTGATACCTAGGTATAAGGACAATGATAAGTACGTATAACTAAACTTGATTAAACTATTGTCGTTAGCCTTAGGAGAAACACATGAAGAATATTTAATATGTGGGATCACACTATTGCCTCTTTTGTAACCTGTTTTTCCCTTCCAACTAACACCTTTGGGTTTTAGTTCAGCGACATGGTATTGTATCAGCACACTATAGTTTAAAACTAAACAAATTGATGAATAATTTATATCTGTTCTCCTAATGAGGAAACGCTCATCTGTAATTTCAAAGGCAAGTTGAAGTTGACTGTTCAATTTGTTTTCATAGGAGTTTGCAGGTGAAGACACATCTGATTTGTTTTTGGAAGAAAGAGAAACAGCCCTTCGACAGGCTCAGGAAGAGAAACACAAACTTCAAATGTCTGTCCCTGGCATCCTTAATCCACATGAAATTCCTGAAGAAATGTGTGATTAAAATCCGAAGTCATGCTGGTTTTTTCCTCTGCTACTCTTGGCAGAGGAAAACAGCATGTGCATATTTGTCGACCAAAATGATGCCAATTTGTAAATTAAAATGTCACCTAGTGGCCCTTTTTCTTATGTGTTTTTTGTATAAGAAATTTTCTGTGAAATATCCTTCCATTGTTTAAGCTTTTGTTTTGGTCATCTTTATTTAGTTTGCATGAAGTTGAAAATTAAGGCATTTTTAAAAATTTTACTTCATGCCCATTTTGTGGCTGGGCTGGGGGGAGGAGGCAAACTCAATTTGAACATAATACTTGTAAATTCTAATGCAAAATTATACAATTTTTCCTGTAAACAATACCAATTTTTAAATTAGGGAGCATTTTCTTTCTAGTCTGTATTTCAGTCTAGAAGAAAAGGTAATGAGTAAAACAAATTGCGTTGTTAAAAAGGATTATAGTGCTGCATTGTCTGAAGTTAGCACCTCTTGGACTCAGTTGTTTGTCTAGACTAAATGTATTACAAGTCTGTATGGCAAGTTTGCAGCAAGATCATGTGCATATCATCCCATTGTAAAGCGACTTCAAAAAATATGGGAACACAGTTAGTTATTTTTACACAGTTCTTTTTGTTTTTGTGTGTGTGTGCGCTGTCGCTTGTCGACAACAGCTTTTTGTTTTCCTCAATGAGGAGTGTTGCTCATTTGTGAGCCTTCATTAACTCAAAGTGAAATGGTTAAAAATATTTATCCTGTTAGAATAGGCTGCATCTTTTTAACAACTCATTAAAAAACAAAACAAAACAACTCTGGCTTTTGAGATGACTTATACTAATTTACATTGTTTACCAAGCTGTAGTGCTTTAAGAACACTACTTAAAAAGCAAAATAAACTTGGTTTACATTTATTTTCCCTTTATTGCCTCAAGCTTATTCGTATATTAATGAAAGTGGTTGTGTTTAAGCATCAAGTAACATTTTAAATGAGCTTTGATACTTATTAATTTACAAATAAGATTTCTAAGGCCAGTGTTAAAGTAGGCAGCAGGTGTGTAAAATGAACATGCTCCTAAAATTCCTTATATTCCCAAGAAACATTCCTCTTGTGATTTGACTTTACATTTATTTGGGATTAGAGAACAGCTTCTCTTGTCTACCTCCAGTTAGGATCTAAGTGTTACAGATCAGAGATTAGCCTTCGAATGAGAACACAGATGTAAACAGCCACAGATACTGTTGATTGTGTTCCTGTAAAATGTAAACCGTAAATAGCCATCATCCCTTCAAGAAGGGTGAGAGGAAGGGGAAAACTGTAGAGGTCTGCACTAAAACACAAAAAAGGGCCAGGTATGGTGGCACAAGCCTACAGTCCAAGGAGGTTGAGGCAGGGGCAGAGGTTGTGGCTTCAGGCCACAGTTGTCTGTGAATAATAGCCACCGCACCCCAACCTGGGCAATATCAACTGCCTCCTGTTTTGTTTTTTTTTTTTAAAGATCAATTGTAAAGTTTTGTATGTGTCCTTTGAAGTTCGAGGAAATAATGTCTAATATGTGTTTAAGAAATCTTACGGCAAGAGGATGAGTTCTCAGGGGGCTGGGCAGAAGAGACCAAACTGCTTTTGTGGGGGGAGGGTATAAGTTCTCCTGTGAAATAAAGGACACATGATTTAAAAAAAAAAAGCAAACAAATAGAACTAAGGGAATTGAAAAAAGGAAGTTAGCTTTGGATGATCCTCTTGCCTCTAGAGATACCAAGTAGCTTTTTGAATTTTTTTGACAGCCTTGCTTTGTTGCCAGGGTTAGAATGTGGTGGCTGTCAGCTTAGCTCACAGCAACCTTCAACTCCTGGGCTCACGGGATCCTCCCAAGTAGCTGAGAGTATAGGTGTGCACCACCATGCCCAGCCATTTTTTTCTATTTTTACTAGAGACAGTCCCAACTTGTGCCCAGACTGGTCTCAAAACTCCTGACCTCAAGCTATCCTCCTACCTTGGCCTCCCAGAGTGCTAGGATTACAGGCCTGAGCCACTGAGCGGGGCCTAAACTAGCCCTTTTTCTTTTTTTTAAACCTAGACTAATAACCTAAACATTTTGAGTGCCTCATGTTTATGGAGATTGAGCAACTTTAGAATTAACGTACCCTTAACTTTCTAGATCCTTGGCAAAAATCCTGTCATTTCAGTGGACTATAATGCCCCATTATTTTTCTAGAACAACAAATGGTAAGAGCTTAAAGGTAGTCAAAGGGGAACACTGAAAAACCTAACTTTGGTAACAACTTTGCTTAAAAAATGTTTTTATAATTTCAGACCCCATTTGGGCCTGTTGCTTTATTATTGGTGTCCACCTAAAATATCTTGACGTTTTTTGACCTCGAGCAATCTGCCCGCCTCAGCCTCCCAGAGTGCTAGGATTACAGGCGTGAACCACCGCGCCCGGCGTTTTTATTTTTTAATTACGGCGTTTTTATTTTTTAATTACCCAGGAATTTAAGTCCAGATCATTGGCTCTTTTTGAATTAGCTATGAAGTCAATATTGGTAGCTAAGAATAGCTGTCAACATTTCCAATCATGGCCAAAGGCTAATGTTCTACAGCCCCCTAGACTCCTGAATTACTCTGGGTATTGTACAAAACAAACTTTGGCTTAAGAACCAGTATAGTCCACTTTGAATTATTTTAAAAATGACTGGCAGGTGACAACCACTGCCAAAAACACCATCTTTAAAATGATAAGGGTAGTTGAATTTATATAGGCAAGAAGAGAATCGTTTATTCAAAGTTTAGAAAATATAAATTTAGTAAGTTCAAGGAAAACAAGTTAAACTGGAAACATCAAATTTTTTTTTTTTTAATTTAAAATGGTTCTCATCAGGTATATTTATAATTCAATCCCTTGGGGGAAGGTTCTTTTGTGGGAGTATTAAAAAGATTTGACAACAAATCAAATCTAGATTTGACTAGAGAAAACAATAGTGACAGCAAGTTAAATCTAAGGTGGGTGAAAGCTGGTCATATTTGGATCAGCCTCAAGGTATCTGGCAGCAAGCACACTTATAATTTACCTTTACTTCTGGAACAAAGCAGGGTCTCTATATTGTGAAGAACTAGAATCCTCTTTCATAATAAATGGTTTAGATACCAGAATGGAGAATCTCAGGCAAGTCATTTGATGAATGCTGTCTCCTTTGAAAAATGGGATCACAAACCTACATTCCAAGATGGTTGTGAAAAGAACTGCATACACAACTGCAAGATGCTTAACACCACAGCTCAACAACTTAGGATGCATTTTTCTTCATATTTTAGCAACTATGAAATTGGGGTATAGATTACACTCTTGGTGCCCAGAGTCATTTCCTTGATCCACTCCTAATGCCCCAATAGTACCACTGCTCACTTTTCTTGTTGGGACCCCTGTGAAAATTCCCCAAAGTTTACTGACCAACATAGGCCTCTTTTCCCCCCTGACATGGAAACGTTCCACTGTCAAAATCTTCCATTTGCCCTCTCAAGTCTTCTAAGACCGGAGTTTTGCTGAAACACTTTTTTGTACTCCAGTAGGATATACACGAGATTCAGCCTGAACATTGACTCTCAGTCCTTGACCCAGAATCTATACCTACAACTGCAACAAGAAGAGACTCCAGCCCTCTCACACTTTGGTCTCAATGATACTAAGGAGGCTAGACTTGCTCAAAATGAGGTCAAATTCATTCAATGTGCCCAAATATTTAAGAACGTATTGTTTCACCATTTTGTGATTTATCCACCTTACATACACAGAAGTGTGCTTCACCTTGTTTTCCCCGATTATTGGTAATGGTCCACAAGAAGTCCTCTTGTCCATATTAGTCCACCTCAAGTCTGAGTCTTCATTTTCACCAGGGACAATTTAACAGGTGGAATCAACATCCTGAGCTTTGAAGTTGGCCCACCTGCCCTTTAGGTTACTTCAAACATTATAGATAAATGTGTGTGATTTTGTTTTAAAGACTTTCAGAACAGGAATAATTAGCCAGCTATTGGTCTATGACAATGAAATTTTAAAATTAATGGAGCATGGTGGCACATAATCCCTCTGGAGGCTGAGGCGGCCCAGAAGTTTAAGGTTAAAGTGAGCTATGATAACACTGCACTCATGCCCAGGCAACAGAGCAAGACTTGCCCCCTCCCCTCCAAAGATGTTTTTCTTAGCCATTCAAAGATGCATCAGGGATCCACACTTTATTTTGTCTTGCCAACTTACAGGTTGCTCCTACCACCCCCCCCCCCCCGTTTGTGGTTTATTTTTTTAACAAATTACAAAATGGATGTATTTGTGTATCGAGACCATGTTTCTGGCAGAAAGGGCTAAAAAGAGTATGACAGTTGAATTTTTGTGCCTTATTTTATTAGGAAAGGACAATTTTTCTCATAAGACCCACCCTGCAGATTTCTGCTTACATTTCATCAGCAAGAATTCAATTATATGGCCAGTACAAGAGAAACCAGATTACCATGACTGTTGATTTTAAATGAATCACAAATACTCCCCTGGACGTTCCTTCCTGAGATTAGGGTTTCTCCACTGCCACCTGAGGATATTTGAGTTCTGTAGGCAAAGAAAAGGAATGAGTGGGAACGGATGCTGGATAGACAATGTCTGTCTCAGGATCCAAAGTCAAATCTGCAAAAACCCAAGTTCTGTGGGAAAGGCAAAGTGGAAAGATGATGGCAGAACAGCTTTACAGGCCTAAGGATCACCTGCTCATGTGAAACAACTTAAAGCAGGTTGGGCAGAATCTTTATAGCATCAACTTTAAGCAGCAAAATGGCACAGCATAAAGGAACAAAGTGGTCTTGTCATGGAGAGATGGATGTGATATAACTTCGACAAAACCTACTGAATTACAACAGGTTCTCGATAGGTGGTCCGGTTACAGCTCTGAGAATACTATATACACTATGTACATTCGCATCTCTACCTAAACATGTGAGACACAGCAATCAGCGAGGACGGGGTAACTGCAGGTGTGAGGAAAATTTTCCTAACGCCAAGCAGTTAACACAATACCTAACTCAGGCTGAATGTACCCCTTCCCTTCAGCTAATCACTCCTTGTTCTTCACCTTAATATCCCGCTATCTGCTCTTTACCAAGAAGCATAATGTACTATTTCAGGTGAAGAGCTGATGGATATATCGTGAGGGGCCTTCCTGCGTAAAAAACAAGGAGATGCCATGCGAACACTCTGCCCCGCCATTTCTAGACACATCAAGGTGTTTTACTGCTTCAGGACAGAAGAGCCTCACAGAATTGCAGGGTAGCGATAAACACCGATGCAAGTTAAGCCGGGCCCTGGGCTGATCCATTCTCACGCAGCCCTAGTGGGGAGAGGGCTGTGAGCCTGAAACTGGGCTGCGGCGTAGCCCCCGCCCGACGCCTCGCTGCATCCTCTCCTTCCTCCACCCCCAAAGCCTGACCACTGGAGAGGTGGACACGAAAGAAACAGCACCAATTCCCCCTTCTGAGCCCCGAGGAAAAATGACGAAGCACAGGGGCGAGGGACAGGGCGGCGCAAGCGACCCGGGGCTCGCAGCCCGCGGAGTGGGCCGCGGTGGGCCACGCTGCGCAACCGCGACCGCTCGATGCCTCCGCCATCTTCTCCTACTCACCCAGACTCCCCCCGCGGCCGCGCTGGCTTCGCGTTTCCCTTCCGGCCGCTGACAGAGATCCGGGCTGGGCGGGGTGGGCGAGCGCGCGGAGGGGGTGGACCGAGGGCGGGGAGGCTGGACGGAAGAGGAAAGGGAGGGCGGCGAGCCGGCCACGGCGGGGTGTGGAGCGTGCGGCGTGTGTGCGGAGGGAGAGGCGGGAGGGCGGGAGGAGAAGAGAGGGAGGGAGGCGGAGGAATGAGAGCGCGAGGCGCTTCTCTTCGGCTTCTTCGCACGGGCGGAAAAAGCCGAGCGCAGCCCGAGCGCTCTATTAAAATGGCGGCGGCGTCGGCGGTGGCCGCGGCGTCTGGTCGGTGAAGTGACTCTGCTGCTTCTTTCCCCACCCGCCCCCTCCCTCCCTCTCCCCTCCCCCGTCCTTCCCCCCCTTCCCCGCCGCCGGCGCCTCCGCGCCCCTCCGGCCTGCGTACCTCCCCTCACCCCCCTCCTTTCCCCCGCCCGCTCCGGGGACCGCCGGCCCCCTCCCCCATTCTCCTGCTCCCCGCCCCGTCCCCGCCGCCTCCCCGCCCCGCCGGCCGGCCGGCCCTCTCCTCCGCCTCTCTCCCCTCCCCCCCGCCGGTCGGGATCAGTCAGTGCCATCCGAAGCGGGGGAGGGGGGGGCGGCGGCCGAACAATGTGCGAGAACTGCGCAGACCTGGTGGAGGTGTTAAATGAAAGTAAGTAGCCGCAGCGGCGGCCTGTCTGGGTGCACGGTTTGGGGTCCCCGCGCCGCTCTCCGGCCTCCCTGGGCTGCCGCGGCCTGCGGGAGGCGACGGCCGGGCCAGGCGCCGTGCGGGCCTAGAGCCCCGGGAAGGTGCGCGGTGGCGCGGCCGCCGCCGCGGCGCCTCGGGCCCAGCCCAGCCCGGTTACCTGGGCGCCCGAGAGGCGGCTGCCGCGGAGCTCTGGCCTGGCCCGGCCTGAGCACTGTCGGCTCCCGGAAAGTTTCCTCATTACAGGTGTCAATTAACGAAAGCACTAAATGGGCCCCTCGCCTTCTTCGCCCCCTTTGCCCTGCTGGGAAGGTGAGGGGAGGTGGGGTCGGAGGACGATGCTTTCCTCTGCAGTCCAAACCCTCCGGCCGCCCTCTTTGATTTTCAGCGTGCTGCCGAGGCCTCTCTTACCTGCTAATTTTCATTAAACTCCCTGGGAACAGGGTGGTGGTTTTTCCCTCCTTTGGGGGTGTGTGGGTGTATTAAATCCTTCTGCCAGACCTTAAATAGCTGAAAATGAACTGTGGTAGTGATGGTTGGAACCTTCATACCTGTTTTTAAAATAAATTGAACCATGTTTCTTCTTGGTGTACTCCTCATCGTTTTAATGGCAAATTCTGTAAGGAGAGCACTGTACTACAGATACCATCCCGGGATAGTCATGGCCTATCTCCTATAATGAAAGGCTTTTTTTCCTTATACTTTTTATTATTAGAGAGGGTACGTCGATATTTTCTGGCCATTGTTTTTATTTTATTCCCGACTCTGGCAAGATATTTCAGCTTAAAGACATAAGATATATTGCAAGTCAACTGCTGCTGGGCCAAAGGCCTAGTTGGAAGAGATGAATTAGATGAAAAGATCAATTTACAAAAACTTGATTGTTGAGAAAATGCTCATTCACTAACAGGTTGTGTGGGCTTGGAATTTGTATTTTATGTGTGATATTTTGGCAGACTAATATTTTCGACAAACTACCTATTTTCTAATACAATTTATTAAAACAATTGACTTATAAAATGTATAGTCCTGTTTGTTTGAATTTACTTTATGTGTTTGAATTTCACTTTAATGACCATAGGCAATAATAAAAGTCGAAGGGTTCTAATTTAGTTTCAACTCCATATTTCCTTCCTGACAGGTGGAAGTAGGCTTTTGCACATATTCCAACTATACTTTCCAGTATTTGCGCCATCCTGAATTTTACTAGAATTTTAAGGCTATTTGTGTTTATTTTGAGATACTTTTATTTTTGGTGCAGGTGGTTTATGATATAAACTTAAGTCCTCAGTACTTATTTCAACAATATATGGTACAACCATATATTGTTTCTTTGATATAAGTTGTGTGATTATGACTTTGTTCTCAAATTGGAAAATGAATAGCTTTGCTATCTGATACATATATTAGGAAAAACTGCTTAATTTTGTTGGTGATTTTAAGATGTTTTAAAAATTTTAAAATATTTTGAAGGTTAGTTTTAAACATAGTATCTAAAGAAACTAAAGTTAATCTTTATTGTCTTTTGAAAAGAGATGGCATCTTGATCTTAATTAATGGGCATATTAAAGATTACCTGGGAAATCCCTGGAACTTTGGTTACAAGTGCTAAAAAGTGCAATGGATTTATGGAGGGTTAGCAATGTGGAGAACTGAAGTAGAATTTAGCTTTTATTACTTTTAAGTAAATATAGTTAGTTCAAGCAGGTTCACAAAATCTGGCCATGCAGACACTCTAAGAAACCTGTTTTAATGAACAAATAAGGTTTTTCTGTTTGTTTATAAGCCAATTGTCTCTAAAAATACTTAGTTTCTTAATATTTCCTTTAAGTCTCAGTTTAAAAGTTTGCCTTTTAAACACTGATCTCACAGTGATGCTTCCTTTTTTTAAAAAAAAAATACTTCAGCAATTTTATATGTAGTTTATGTCATGCTACTCTGAGTTGCTTTTTTTCCTGTAGTTTTAATATTGTTTTCATTTTCCCTTTCTGTAGTTCCTGTATCCCAAACATAAGACTCTTAAGTCCCCTGAGAGCAGAGGGTATTACTAGGTCTCACCATAGTAATATTTATGGATAGCTCCATGATGGATGGAGCGTGATAATGAGTGTGATGGTTGGAGCTTGATAAAACTTGTTGAATCGAAGTAGATTTATGTGTTTCTTGTACTCTCACTTGCAGTAATTATCATCTGTCCTTTTTCCTCCCTATAAGTTGTATAAAGATGAGCATCAGTTCAACCTTAATTTAGAAATTTAGAGTTACATTTCCAAAATGATATGCTCTGAATTCATCTCTCAATTCAACTAAGCAAAAGAAGAAATAAAATTATATATATTTTTGGGTGATGTGTTTCAAGTTGATGTTTAAAAAGAATTATTTAAAAAAAACCAAAAACCTATTTCTTGCCAAACTTATAAACACTGATCAAACTTTGAGAAGTCTACCTGGACATACCAGAAAATGTATAAGCTAAAAATTTTGTGTTTCAAATGAAAGGGTTGACATAATATGGATACTATGGCTTTATATCACACCCACAGATTTAATAAGGTAAGGACCTCATGTGGAATGTTTATTTTAAAATCTGACGGAATGTAATATAGTTTACAGAATAAAAATTGGTAATTTTATTTATAACAGATTATAAACAGCTTCCTTTTGCTGTCAGTTTTTGGTAAGAATATTAATATTACCAATTATACCTCTAGTCCTACTGAGACTCTAAAGCTGTAAACTCACACCATGGAAACCTTTTGAGGTATACAGACACAATTTAGCCTAAAGGGTAAAGACTAGCCCATTGAAGTCTGTGGAAGAAAGCTAAGGACCTATAATGGTACCCCACCCCTGTCCTTTTTTAATAGAGTTTTGACAGATACCCTATCAGTTGAAGCTACATTTCAAAATAACATTTGGGTTTTTTTTTATTTTTGGGGGACAGTCTCACTCTGTTACCCAGGTGAGTGATGTGGCTTCAGGCTAGCTCACAGCAACCTCAAACTCCTGGGCTTAAGTGATCCTCCTGCCTCAGCCTCCCAAGTAGCTGGGATGACAGGCATGCACCACTACACCCAGCTAATTTTTTCTATTTTCAGTAGAGACATGGGTCTCACTCTTAGGCTGGTCTCAAATTCCTGACCTCAAGCTATCCTCCTGCTTCGGCCTCCCACAGTGCTAGGATTACAGGCATGAGCCACAGAGCCCAGCCTTAACGTTTGGCTTTAGTGTTAAAATGACCAGTGTCAATAATACCAATATATTTGAGGTTCCATTTTTTTTTTTTTTTTTTGAAGAGATAAAGTCTCCCTCTGTCGCCCAGGCTGGAATACAGTGGCATGATGATAGATTGTGCAGCCTTAAAGTCCTGGGCTCAAGCAGTCCTCCTGCCTCAGCCTCCAGGTAGCTAGGACTATGGATGTGCACCACCACGCCTGGCTAGTTTTGTTTTTTCTTTTTCCTTATTTTTTTAGAAACGGGGTCCACCTGTGTCATCCAGACTAGTCTCGTACTCCTGGCCTCAAGTCATTCTCCCACCACAATCTCTAAATTTCTGGGATTACAGGCTTGAGCTGCCACACCTGGCTGTCCATTTTCCTTTTTTTATTTTTTTATTCTTTTTGAGATAGAGTCTCGCTTTGTTGCCTAGGCTAGAGTGAGTGCCATGGCGTCAGCCTAGCTCACAGCAACCTCAAACTCCTGGGCTCAAGCAATCTGCTGCCTCAGCCTCCCGAGTAGCTGGGACTACAGGCATGCGCCACCATGCCTGGCTAATTTTTCTATATGTATTAGTTGGCCAATTAATTTCTTTCTATTTATAGTAGAGATGGGGTCTCGCTCTTGCTCAGGCTAGTTTAGAACTCCTGACCTTGAGCAATCTGCCTGCCTCAGCCTCCCAGAGAGCTAGGATTACAGGCGTGAGCCACCGTGCCCAGCCCATTTTCCTTTTTTTAATACCTCATTTTTAATTAGAAATTTAAAAAGCTTGGATGTATTGAGTGAATATTGGTACTGTCAGTTTGTGGCATTGCATTCAGCTTAGGATAAAATTTAAACTTACATACTTAAACTGTTCCTTTGATTTTGTATAATAGCAGCTTTTATAGTTACTTTTGTGAACCAGTTCATTAAATCCAAAGCATTTCTGGATGTTCATTAGAAGTTGGAGCCCTGAAGTTATGCTTCGGGCCATCACTATAGCAAGTTCACTAATAAATTGAGGTTGCTATTTGCTTTGGTAAGGTAAATTTCTCTGAGAGCAGAGTGAAAATGGCTTTAACTGTCCGTCAATCCTTAAAGCCATTTATATGTTGTAGATTTTATTCCAGTGTTTATTTAGTGGATTATAAATTACCAAATTGTCCAAAATGGATAATTCATTTGAGATAGGCAGGAACAAGTACTGGTCCTGCAATTTTAAAGGTGAAGAAATTGAACTTCAGAAAGGAAAGGATGAGTAGTTTTCCAAAGATCTCTTGCCACCTGCTTAGTCAAATCTAAGCTAGAACTCAGCTAATCTGGTGTCAGTATTTGCAGAATAATTCTTTTGTTTTATTTTTAAAGCAGAATACTTTATTGAGCAATTGAGCATTGGGTACTTTCCTGAGCACTTTATATGTATCTTATTTAATTCATTCTTGGGGTAGGTACTCTATCAGCCTTTTCAGATAAGAGATAACCAAGGTTTACTGAGTTTACATGACTTGCTTAGAGTCATGTGACTATATTCCATAGGGCCAGGATTTGAACAGAACTTAATCCCAGATCAGGCTAAAAGCCCACGCTATTAACAGTCATGCTGTGCTGTGTAAATTTTATGATCTATTCATATGGAAAATGTTATGAATATATTGTTAGGTTGGTAAAATAAAAAATTTACCAGCAACCCAGATTTTTTATAAAGTTATTTATAAATCACGAAGCACTACATATGTGCTGTAGATTGACATGTAGGCTATCTGCATTATCTCTCATTACTTGTTAAGTAGCTTTAGCACTATATTCATTAAATATGTTAATGTTTTTTGTATGTTTGATAGTATCTATATATTTATTTTATAGGTGTTTCTTACATGTAGACTGGCATTGTTAAAGATTTTTACATTTTCAGAAAGTACAAAACTGTATAGTAATGACTGGACCAGTGTGTGACAGACCATAGCCAAATGGACTGTGCTACTTTTCTCTTTTTCACTGATTTTCATTTTTTCCTTTGGATTATCAGGTTGTGTATTCTCATTGTAGATGAATTGAAAACTATCCAAGTTTAATCACCCATAATTTAACTGCCTAGTGATGACTCCTGTTGATACTTTGAAATATTTTCCATCTTTTTTGTACACATTTAACATTGAATGAGATATATGTAGTTTAATATCTAGCTTTCTCATCTAACATGCTTGATCATTTCCTTTATTAGCTTTTTTGAAAACATGTTTTTGTTTGTATAATGTTCCATTTTATATAAAATTTCCCTGTCCTGTGTTTTTACTTCTCCCATATTGTGAATAATGCTGCAAATGAACATCCTTGTTCATATATATTTTTATTACATCCCTGGTTCTTTGAGATAGATGCTTAAAGTGTGTTTACTGTGTCAAAAATATAAACAATTTCAGTCTCTTCATTGTCTCTTTGCTTTCCAGAAAGGATTTCCATTCTGTCAGCTCTGTCTATACAACTTGGACTCTGTCATGTGCTGAATATTATCCTTTAAAAGGTGTTATTTTAGCTGTCATGGTGACATGTGCCTGTAGTCCCAGCTACCCAGGAAACTGAGGCAGGAGGAATCACTTGAGCCCAGGAATTTGAGGCCACTCTGAGCAACATAGCAAGGTCCCATCTCTTAAAAAAAAAGTTATTTTGGCAAAAAATGTAATAACCAATTACTAGTAAGTGTAACCATTCATATTTTTATTGGCTATTTGCTATTGTTGTTTAATGAATTGTTCTTTTTCCACATCTCAGGTTTTAATGGTTTTTCTTTTCTTTCTTTTTTTTTTTTTTTTTTGAGACAGAGTCTCACTTTATTGCCCAGGCTAGAGTGAGTGCCATGGCGTCAGCCTAGCTCACAGCAACCTCAAACTCCTGGGCTCAAGCAATCCTGCTGCCTCAGCCTCCCAAATAGCTGGGACTACAGGCATGCGCCACCATGCCCGGCTAATTTTTTTTTTTCTATATATATTAGTTGGCCAATTAATTTCTTTCTATTTATAGTAGAGATGGGGTCTCGCTCTTGCTCAGGCTGGTCTCGAACTCCTGAGCTCAAAGGATCCGCCCACCTC
>VSMD01035988.1:0-25639 GCA_008750895.1 Mirza zaza
CATTACTGGGCATCTACCCAAAAGATCCAATTACACTCTACAAGAAAGACACCTGCACTCGTATGTTTATAGCAGCACAATTCATAATCGCAAGGCTGTGGAAGCAGCCCAAGTGCCCATCAATCCAAAAATGGATTAATAAAATATGGTATATGTATACCATGGAGTACTATTCAGCTCTAAGAAACAATGGTGATATAGCACATCTAATATTTTCCTGGTTAGAGCTGGAACCCATACTACTAAGTGAAGTATCCCAAGAATGGAAAAACATGAACCACATATACTCACCAGCAAACTGGTATTAGATGAGCAGCACCTAAGTGGACACATAGGTACTACAATAATAGTGTATTGGACAGGGGGACGGGGGGGGATGGGTAGATACATATATAATGAGTGAGAAGTGCACCGTCTGGGGGATGGTTATGCTGGAGACTCAGACTTGTGGGGGGAGGGGGGGAAAGGGCAGTTATTGAAACCTTAAAATCTGTATCCCCATCATATGCCGAAATAAAAAAAAAAAAAGAATGAATATGTTTAAAACACTATTATCCTCATTAACTTGATCAGGTCAGATCCATGGGTAGAGAGCTATTTATTTTTCCAAAATATCATCTGAGTTTTTCATAATTACGATTATCCAGAAATTCAAGTGAAATACAGATGGATTAATGGCAGAAACTTGTTCAATGCCCTAACTTGTAATTTTTCTAATGTGATGACCTTTATAACACACTGGCTGCTACCCAAAGTGTTTGTCACTGTTTTGCTTTTGGCTTGTTATTTTGTTGCTGTTATGAATAGTTTGTAAATAGAGGACGGATGGTTATTGACTTTCACAATAATTGAAATAAAATCATAGTATTATGAGAAAAAAAAAAAAGAAAAATGAATGGAACTTTAGAAACCTGTGAAACCCCAAGAAGCATACAACTACAAACATGATAGAAATTCCAGAAGAGCTGGAGAGAAAGAAAAAGTCAGAAGGAATATTTGAAAAAAATACCCCAAACCTCCCAAATTTGGTAAAAGACATGAATCTTTACATCCCCAAAGCTCAAGAAACTCCTCATGGGATAAAATCAATGAGATTCACACTTAGACACACCATAATCAAGTTGTCAAAAACTCCTTAACCACTTCAGTATGAGCATCGACTAAGGTCAATAGCCACAGATGAACGCAAACAGCCAAGCCTCGACTATAGTTGATAGCCACAGATGAACCAAGCATCGACTTTAGCCTACAGCTGTGATATGAAGGCACACAGAGCGTCAACTTTAGCTGAGAGCCATGATATGACTTTTCTAATTTTTCATTTATCAAAATAATATTGTGGAAAAAGAGAACACCTGAGCTCCAGCAATTGATCCAGATGGGGAGGGCCCAGTGTAATTTAAAAAATCAAACCAAAGATACTCCCCCTAGGAGATACACCAGCTCTCAAGAAATGGAGACTGAACAAACCAAAAACACTAAAAGGACAGAAGAAGAATTCCAAAATTAGATTGTAAGAAAGCTCAATGATATGCAAGAAAAAATTGGATAACCAACACAAAGAAACTACAAAGAAGATCCAGGACTTGGAACAAAGAATCACTAAGGAGATTGAGATCTTGAAGAAGAATCAATCTGATATCCTGGAAATGAAGAATTTATTCAGGGAAATTCAAAACACAGTGGAAAGTCTCAAAAATAGGGTGGACCAAACAGAAGAAAGAATCTCAGAGATTGAAGACAACACATTCATATCAAATAAGTTAATCACAGAATTAGAGCAGAAATATAAGAGACATGAGCAAAGCTTACAAGAATTTTGGGATTATATGAAGAAAACCTGTGGGTCAACTGGATTCCAAGAAGGAGGAAGAAAAAACCCAAGGGTTGGATAAGCTATTTGAAGAAATAATTGAGGAAAACTTCCCAAGTCTAACCAGTAACCTAGAATTAGAAATACAAGAGGCCAAAAGGGCTCCTGGGAGATACAATGAAAACAGGAAAACACCACGGCATGTAGTAATCAGACTGACCAAAATATCAACAAAAGAGACCCTCCTACAAGCTGTAAGGTGCAAGAAGAAAGTTACATACAAAGGAAAACTGATCCGAAAAACGCCAGATTTCTCAACTGAAACATTACAAGCAACGAGAGACTGGGACCCCATTCTCACTCTTTTGAAACAAAATAATACCCAGCCTAGAATCTTGTATCATGCAAAACTAAGCTTTATATATGAAGGAGAAATTAAGACATTCTCAGATAAGTAAAGTCTCAGAGAATTCACAAAGACAAGACCAGCCCTACAAGAAGTACTCAAAAGAGTGTAAATCACAGAACACCATAATAAAAACTCATGAACATAAAAACAACCAAAACCCAAAGATTAAAGGCCAGATATTACAATGGCTCAAGAGAGAAATCAAAGCAACAACATCCAACCCAACAGAATGAACAGTAATCTACCTTACCTATCAGTTCTCTCAATAAACGTGAATGGCTTAAACTCTCCACTCAAGAGACATAGACTGGCTGAATGGATAAGAAAATACAGGCCAAGTATATGCTGTCTTCAGGAAACACATCTAACCTGCAAGGATGCATATACACTAAAAGTAAAGGGGTGGAGATCAATATTCCAAGCAAGCGGAAGCCAAAAGAAGGCTGGCGTGGCAGTTCTAATCTCAGATGATTTAGTTTTTAAACCAACAAAAGTAGTGAAAGACAAAGAGGGTCATTATATAATGGTGAAGGGCACAGTTCAACAAGAAGAGATAACAATTTTAAATATATATGCACCCAACTTAGGTGCACCCAGATTCATAAAGCAACCTTACTAGATCTAAGCAAATTGATTAACAGCAACTCCATAATCACTGGAGATTTCAACACCCCACTGTTGGCACAGGACAGATCCTCCAAACAGAAAATAAATAAATAATGGACTTAAACAAAACTCTAGAACAAATGGGTCTGACTGATATTTACAGAACATTCTACCCAAAATTCACTGAATATACGTTCTTCTCATCAGCTCATGGGACCTTCTCTAAGATTGACCATATCCTAGGACACAAAGTAAGCCTCAAGACATTTAAAAAAATATAAATCATACGATGTATCTTCTCAGATCACAGTGGAATAAAAGTAGAAATCAACCCTAACAGAAACTCACATTTCTACACAAAAACGTGGAAATTAAACAACCTCCTACTAAATGATTACTTCATAAATGAAGAAATCAAGATGGAAAAAAAAATTCTATGACGAAAATGACAATGGAGAGACAAGTTATCAAATCCTCTGGGACACAGTTAAAGCAGTTCTGAGAGGAAAGTTCATCTCCATAAATGCCTATAACCAAAAGTCAAAAAGATCACAAATAGACAATCTAATGAAATGACTCAAAGAGCTGGAAAAAGAAGAACAGACCAGCCCCAAACCCAGCATAAGAAGTGAAATCAACAAGATCAAATCAGAACTAAACGAAATTGAAAACAGGGAAGCTATCCAGGAGATTAATGAAACAAAAAGTTGGTTCTTTGAAAAAATAAACAAAATTGACATGCCATTGGCTAGGCTAGTGAAAAGCAGAAAAGAGAAATCTCTAATAAGCTCCATCAGGAACAAAAAAGGAGATATCGCAAATAATCCCAAGGAGATACAAGATATAATTTATGAGTACTACAAAAATCTTCATGCACACAAACTGGAAAATGTGGAGGAAATGGACAAATTTCTAGAAACACACAGCCTCCCTAAGCTCAACCAGGAAGAAATAGATTTCCTGAACAGACCAATCTCAAGAGCTGAAATAGAAACAGCAATTAAAAATCTCACTAAAAAGAAAAGTCCCAGTCCAGATGGTTTCACACCTGAATTTTACCACACTTACAAAGAAGAACTTATGCCTAGCCTGCAGAAATTATTCCACTACATCAAGAAGAATGGAAACCTCCCTAACACCCTTTATGACGCAAATATTACCCTGATACCAAAAACCAGGAAAGGATGCAACAAAAAAACAAAACTATAGACCAATATCCCTAATGAATATAGATGCAAAAATTTTCAACAAAATCCTAGCTAACCAAATCCAGATGCTTATAAAAAAATAATCCATCACAACCAAATGGGCTGCATCCAAGGGACGCAGGGGTGGTTCAAAATATGTAAATCTATAAATGAAATTCACCACATAAACAGAAGCAAAACCAAAGGCCACATGATTCTTTCAGTAGATGCAGAAAAAGCTTTTGACATAATTCAACACCCTTTTATGATAGTAACACTTAATAAAATAGGAATAGATGGGACATATCTCAAAATGATACAAGCCATATATGACAGACCCATAGTCAACATCATACTGAAAGGGAAACATTGAAAGCATTCCCACTGAGAACTGGAACCAGGCAAGGCTGCCCACTATCTCCACTTCTATTCAACATAGTGCTGGAAGTTCTGGCTATAGCAATCACACAGAAAGGTGCAATTAAAGTTATCCAAATAGAGGCAGAAGAGATCAAACTTTCACTGTTTGCTGATGATGTGATATTATATTTAGAAAACCCCAAAGATCCAACCAAGAGAATCCTGGAATTGATAAATGAATTTAGTAAAGTCTCAGGATAGAAAATCAATACACACATATCAGAGGCATATACGCCAATAATCAAATTAAGTACCAAATCAAAGGCTCAGTTCCCTTCACAATAGCAACAAAGAAAATAATGTACCTAGGAATATACTTAACCAAGGAGGTAAAAGATCTATACAGGGAGAACTATGAATCACTGAGGAAGGAAATAGCAGAGGATGTAAACAGATGGAAATCCATACCAGGCTCGTGGGTCGGCACACTCAACATCGTTAAAATGTCTATACTACCCAAACCGATCTACAGATTCCATGCAATCCCTGTTAAAATCCCAACATCATTTTTCACAGATATAGAAACATAATTTTATGCTTTGTTTGGAGCCAAAGAGGACCCTGCATATCAAAAGCAATTCTAGGGGACAAAACCAAAATGGGAGGTATTAATAGGCTAGATATCAAACTATACTACAAAGCTGTAGTAATTAAAACAATCTGGTATTGGCACAAAAATAGGAATATTGACCAGTGGAACAGATCTGAGAACCCTGATATAAAACCATCCTCATATAGCCATCTAACCTTTGACAAATCAGACAAAAACTTTCACTGGGGAAAAGAATCCCTTTTCAATAAATGGTGCTGGGAAAACTGGATAGCCACTTGTAGAAGGCTGAAGCAGGACCCACACCTTTCACCTCTCACAAAAATCAACTCACACTGGATAACAGACTTAAACCTAAGGTATGAAACTATTCGAATTCTAGAGGAAAATGTTGGAAACACTCTCCTAGACATTGGCCTAGGCAAATAATTTATGAAGAAGACCCCAAAGACAATTACTGCAGCAACAAAAATAAATGGGACATGATGAAACTAAAAAGCTTCTGCACAGCCAAAGAAACAGTCAGGAAAGTAAACAGACAACCTACAGATAGGGAGAAAATTTTTGCATCCCACGCATCTGATAGGGGGCTGATACCTAGAATATACTTAGAACTCATGAAAATCAGCAAGAAAAAATTAAACAACCCTATCAAAAAGTGGGCAAAAGACTTGAACAGAAACTTTTCTAAAGAAGACAGAAGAACGGCCCAACATATGAAAAAATGCTCAACATCTCTAATCATCAGAGAAATGCAAATCAAAACCACAATGAGATATCACTTAACTCCAGTGAGAATGGCCTTTATCAAAAAGTCTCCAAACAATAAATGCTGGCGTGGATGCGGAGAGATAGGAACACTCCTACATTGCTGGTGGGACTGCAAACTAGTTAAACCTCTTTGGAAAGCAATATAGAGATACCTTATAGCGACACAAGTGCATCTACCATTTGATTCAGCAATCCCATTATTGGGCATCTACCCAAAAGATCCAGTGCCACTCTACAAAAAAGACACCTGCACTCTAATGTTTATAGCAGCACAATTCATAATTGCAAGGCTGTGGAAACAGCCCAAGTGCCCATCGATCCAAGAATGGATTAATAAAATGTGGTATATGTATGCCATGGAGTACTACTCAGCTCTAAGAAACAATGGTGATATAGCACATCTTGTATTTTCCTGGTTAGAGCTGGAACCCATACTACTAAGTGAAGTATCCCGAGAATGGAACACAAGCACCACATATACTCACCAGCAAACTGGTATTAACTGAGCAGCACCTAAGTGGACACATAGGAACTACAGTAATAGGGTATTGGGCAGGTGGGTGGGGGGTATACATACATAATGAGTGAAATGTGCACCATCTGCGGGATGGTCACGTTGGAAACTCAGATTTTTGGGGGGAAGGGGGAAGGGCATTATTTGGAACCTTAAAATTTGTATCCCCATAACTTGCTGAAATAAAAACAAAATAAATAAAATTGTGAACATTTAAAAATAATGTAATAAAAACATATATGTATATGTTATCTATTCTGATTTACATTACAAGTAAAACTGCCTGTAATATAAAACAAGCTTTCAGTGCTTTAAAGCTTTCCTCCTGACATGAGAGTAAAACGGACTTGTCATCAATGCACACCACAAACTATCCTGCGGACTATGAGTGCCAGCTGTGGGCAAGATTTTGTGGCCGGTGAGTGCTGCACCGAAGTGGTTAAATGCCTGAAGCAAAAAGCAGACAAATAAACAAAAATTCTCTCCCTGTCTTTGCAGATTTGCTCTGTGTTGGGGTACTTCTTCAATGTTAAGCCAGGCTGTTTCCCAATCCTGCATTAGCTGTTGCTTCCTGCTTATTTCCTAAAGTTATTTTTTTTTTTTTCAATTTTGAAAGTCTTTAATGCTTCCAGGATTCAATTCACACATAAGACTTTCATGATAATCAGGGAAATGGGACAAGTCACACAGCTTGATGAAGAAAAGTATCACTTGTTTCTAGAATGATTAGGAGAAATTTTTACAGAAAATTGTTTTCTATGAAGGAGCCAAGTGTTTTTCTAGGATCATATACTACTGATTCTTGTATTTCCACTTTCTGCCTTCAGGTCAACTTACCTGCACAAGTGTGTGCACAAGATCTCAGACTATGTCCCATCCCCATACAGCAGATGGAATATTCTTCTTGGAATTTCAATGAGCACAGGATGTCTAAAACCACAGGTCACCCTGTATCCAACTCCCAAGTGGAACCAGAGAGGTGCTATATCCACTATCACAATCTGCCTCTTAGATTCAACATAGTTCAATTACATTAAGATGCCACAAAGATTCTCTGCAGAAATCATTCTATATTTCAAAAAGGAATAGGTAAAATACCAAACAGTAATATTTATTTCAGTCTTCACTAAAGATGCCCCAAAGTTTTTTAGGGTGTCCAAGGAAGCAAAAATAAGCTTTAGGTCATCAAGTGTCTTCACAGAAAACTCCATCTGGTAGGAGGATCTGTATCTCCTACAGTGACATTTCTATTTATAGAAATTCGTGGACATTGTAATAATGGCCACTTGGTCCTAGGGAATGCATGGTACAGGGACCTTGCTCTCTGGGGATGACACAGCTCCAAATAGGCATTGGCTAAAGTAACTCTTTTCCCAGAGTTTTTTCAAATTAATTTTATTTTATTTTATCATATTATGGGGGTAAAAATATTGTTAGGGTACATATATTGCCCTTGCCATTCCTCCCTCCACCCCCTGCCTTACCAAAACATCAAGTGTGTCCTGCACCCAGGTGGTGTGCATTGCACCTATTTTGTAACTATAAATTCTTCCCCTCCTCCCCCCTCCCATCTGCCTACCACCTGATAAAAGTTTGTTGGTTTTTCTTTTTTTGACCTTTGGGTTACATTGTATATCTTTGCCTTTTCCTAGGAAGGGTTAGAGGTATTCTCCCCCTCCCCCACTTAGGGTTTTCCCAGAGTTTTCTCCCAGGCTTTTGGCATGTCTATTGTTTTCCTGAACTCCAAGCCTTTGCCAAAGGTTTCAGCAGCTTGTTCATTTGCTTTTCAATGTTCCAAAGAAAGCCTCCACTTAACTGATTTTTCACCCTGAGAGAATTCCAAGTTAGAAAAAACAAAGGCAAATGCAGACAGGTCAAAACAGACAAAGAATTCCTTGGGAATGAGGTCAACTTTGTTCTTTCTGGAACATTTCTGAAACCACATCCAGAAATGGGGGCTGCTGTCTTTGAGACTGCCACCATACTGGGGAGCAAGCTGAGACAAAGTTAAGTTAAAAATGCTATAAAACTTTCCCGTGCTATTTAAGTCATCCTAAGTGATCTTATTCGGATTCATTGTTTTCTTTGTAAACCTTTGAGTATTTTCCAGAGTTCTGATAAGGTTTATTTGGACAATTTGTGTGTGTGTGTTGAGGACAGTAAGGGTCTGTTCTTTGGGACACTGTCTTTTTTACTGATGTTACTTGCTGGCTTCCTCAAAAAAGTAAACTACTTTCAAACAAGTAAATAGATTATGTATCTACTAGTTTAGTCCTCATAATTCTGTTTTATAGTTACTATTATTTATTTTTTTTCTGTTGAAAAACTGATGATAGAGAGGGTAAAAGACACACACAGTGCCACACAGCTAGTAAATGGAGAATCTGAATTTAAACAGAGGTTAAGGAAAGAAGGGAGCTGGTTTCCATAGACCAGGGATTATAAGAATTTAGTAAGATTTTAAAAACCCTTGTAATATTCCTATGCTTGAAGTATTGGCAGTAAAATCCTAAAACCAAGAAGTGCAAATGGATATGGAACCTAGTGGCCATGGTCAGCCATATATGGAGAAAATCTCCAATAGATACAGTGGATAGAAGCAGTCTTGGGAGGAAAGAAAGGCAGTTGAGTGAGTCCTTGGGTCATTATGGGGAAACCCAGAGGATCCTGGAAAAGCTTCACAGGTGGGGTCCTGCTCTCTCTCCTGGTGGTCACCTGTGCTTTCAGTCCCACTCAACTTGCATCCTAGGCTTCAAAAATAAAGACATTTTCCTGTTTTCCTGAGGAAGCCCCATTCTCTTTTCCTTGCTTAGAAAACTTCTGCTCAACTTCAGTTCTTGGTGTAAATATTTGCCCTTTAGGACTCCTTTTCTGACTCACTTCCCACAACATAGTCAAAAGCCGTGATGTGAATTTAGTCAACATTACCATGGGCTCCTCTTCCTCCCTTGTTCCATGTCTAACCATGACAGTACAGGCTTGTTCTGCCCTCAGCACATTGCTGTTACCATTCTCCTCTTTAGTTCCACTTTTGATCACCTGGAGCCCATTCTTTTTTCTTTCTTTTCTCTTTCTTTCTTTCTTTCCTTTCATTTTCTTTCTTTCTTTCTTTCTTTCTTTCTTTCTTTCTTTCTTTCTTTCTTTCTTTCTTTCTTTCTTTCTTTCTTTCTTTCTTTCTTTCTTTCTTTCTTCTTTCTTTCTTTCTCTTTCTTTCTTTCTTTCTCTTTCTTTCTTTCTTTTTCTTCCTTTCTTTCTCTTTATTTCTCTTTCTTTTTCTTCTTTCTTTCTTTTTTAGTATGTAAGCATTTGTTGAATTAAATTCATTGAAATGGAATCTTGTGAACACTGGGCTCAGTCATAGCAAAAGCAGAGAACTCCCTGGCTGTGCTCCTCTGAGTGCAGGAAGGAGGAGCTTGGGTGCTGGAGCTGCCTACAGGAATGAATGAAGGAGGCTCTGGAAGCTGGAAAGGGAGATTATTTTTAGCAATTCAACTTGAAAAAAGGCTCAGAGGAAGGAATGAAATGATGAAACTGCAGAAGGAAGTGTTGTATAAGTAAAGCCAAGAAGAAGAGGCCCTGAGAGAAATGTGTCCCCTGATCATTATTTAAAAGTGCTAGAGGAAGTCACAATGGATCTCTGCTCTCACGAAGGGGCAAGAATAGTGGGTCTTCCTGGGAGTTTCATGAAGCTCTAGACAGGGCAGGAGGTGGGTTGTGGAAACAATAGTTCAGTGGTGTGCAGTCCTGATGAGCTTGGGGCCGTTATAGGAACAGCTTGGTACTCAGCATATGCGGTCAAGGGAAACAGAACATTGTCTTCTTGGGCCTTCAGCTGAGGTATATTTTAATCATTAAAGTGCAGATGGGCAGCTGATAAGAGGAGAAAAGCTCACTCAGGTGAGAAAAGGGAACAAGGCACACCTAAACAAGGCAGCAGTAAAACTCTTGGCAGCATTCGAAGGTGGGCGAGGAAGGAGAAAGAGGGAATTAGTATACCTAGAAGATATAAACCCACTCAGGAAAGGAATCCAAGCTCTTATAATTTCAAAGAGTTAAATATGTGACAAAGTGATGAAAATCCAAAGATAGAAGAGGACATAGCCTTTTCTCCAAGTCTTTGAGAATTCCGGAGGATGCGTGCTCACAGATGCGCCACGAATATGAGATTTTTGTAACCTACACACTCTCCACCCCATCCAAAGCTTCTCCCACAAACAGAGATCTAGAGTACATACCCACAGGCATTCTTATGAGGACTCTATGCTTGGGTACCACCAAAGTGCCCAGGTCTCCACAATTCCAAAATTGATAGTTGTCAAAATTTTAGCATCACGAGTATCGGGGGGCATAATTTGGGCCATGATATTAATACATATATTTTCAATTATCAGGCTATATTTTGGTTCTCACTGCTTGGCAGTCATTTACCGCTGTTTCCTGTCCTACCTCCCATCTTCAGTGCCACCACTCTGGCTTTAGGGAATGTTGGAATGGGCGCCCTCTTTTGGGTACTTCCATAATTCTGATGCCCTCTATTCTCCTGGGTTTCTCTTCAGAGAAGACTTAGCAGGCACAAATCTAACTCCACTTCTTCAGGAGAATTCTTACTAGGCAGCTTGGTCAGAATACAGGCTACATTCCAAAAACCAGACAGAAAATACTGCATTTATTTGGCACAGCCTCTATGCAAATAAGCACAACAAAGCTATACAAAACAACAACAATAACACTGCTAATAATAATAATACCTGGTGATTGAGTAGTAGGTTTAAAATTTTCAGTGCCCAAAACTCAAGGATATGGAATTGATATGACTTGCTCAGTCCTTGGCCCTCTTGCCCTATTATCTCCTCCAGTTACCTTATCTCATACCTCTAAATACCCTCTGTACACTGAAGCGCCAGACATGTTTAGCTTCCTCTCTAAAATCCCTTCTGAGGTTCAACTGCCTTCTTTTTTACCTCCATTTGAATGGACATTTCAAACATGTTCAAAAACAAACTTTTGGTTCAAGTCTCGTCTAACTCCCACATGTGTCCTCCACACATCCCCCACCCAGCCAACCCTGCCACTAATTGCTATCACAGTCCTTCCCATCTTACATATACCTGAACAGTACTTCCAGTGTTCATGCTGAAAAAATAGGGGTTATCATAGTTTACTCCCATGTCTTTTCTTATTCTCTCCTCCTGATTCAAGCTATCAGCAAGTCCTATTGGCTCTGCCCTCAAAGTATTTCCCCAAATTCCACCATTTCTTCCTGCTTCTCCTCTAAGCTACCATTGTCTCTTTTTTCCTCATTCAATATTTAAAATGATATTCGAATTTTTCCTAATTTTGTCTCAGCATTCCAGTAATTCATGCTTGTGTAGTGTTTCTGGTTTGGGTTGGCTTAAGTTTCTCTGTGTGTATATTGTTTATATATAATTATATATGTGGTAATTATCTTTTAAAATCATTTGATGCCCATTTCAACTCTGTGGTGGGTATTATAATTCTCCTTTCTTGGAGGAAAACTAAGGCTCAGAGAGGCAAAATAGTCTGTATGGGAAGCTGGGGTTCCCACTCCTGTTGGTCTGGCCTATTAAAGTGTGTGCTCCTCCTCCTGTTTATCCAACTGAGGAAACCTATTTAACCACTTTGGTGCAGCGCTCACTGGCTGTGAAACCTTGCCCACAGCTGGCACTCATAGCCCGCATCATAGTTTGTGCTGAGCATTGATGATGAATCTATTTTGCTCTTGTGTGATGAAGTCAAAGCTTGAAGGCACTGAAAACTTGTTTTACTTTACAGGCAGCTTTACTTGTAATGTAAATCAGAATAGGTAACATATACATATATGTTTTTATTATGTTAGTTTTAAACGTTCACAATTTTATTTTGTTCAATGAAAAATTAGAAAAGTCATATCAGAGCTGTCAGCTAAAGTCGACTCTCAGCTGTGCGCCTTCATATCACGGCTGTCGGCTAAAGTCACTGTGCAGGTTCATCTGTGGCTGACTATTGTCAACACTGGTACTGAAGTGGTTAACAAAGAATACTTACCTAAGAGGCTATTTAGAGCAAATCAAATTACACATTTCTTTTCAGAATTTAGAGATAATTTAGACCAATAAATCATTTCTTTAAGAGACAAAATAAATTTGTATCCTTCAGTGAGGGAATTGAAGCATTTGATCATGCATTAGACACACCTTGTCGTCCCTGAATACTCCTCCTCTCCTTCCCAAGCCCCTTACTGTCACATTAGCTGAGATTTTGCACTAAATGAATATGAGTCTTCAATCCCCTGCATCTCTAAAGTTTTTATGCCAATTGTTCGAAAGGTGTTTAAGAATCAGGATTGCTTGTCTAAGGCTATACCATCTTGTATGTGCCTGATCTCATCTGATCGCATCTGATCTTGAAGCTAAGCAAGGTTGGGCCTGGTTAGTACTTGAATGGGAGAATCAGGTTTGCTGCTACTGAAGGGATAACTTCTGTCATCCTAGTCAATAGTGAATGACTCAGCCTCTGAACAGTTTACAGCCTCGTTAGGTGGACCATGCTGTGAAATGTTCTAAAAGGAATTTAGTTCTATAGCTGTGAGGCTCACAATGGACTTCTCGGCTGAAGAGAGATGTTTTTAACTCACCTATAACATATTTGAAAAGAGAACTAATAAAAGACTATCAAAAGAAGCTTCTTTTAGCCAAGTTTAATAAATTGAATCTTAGGCTTGGGTTGTGTCCACAGAAATGGTTCCAAAATAACTTAGTCAAGAGATATGGGAAAGAAGAACAAGTGGAATTAATCAATGAGCTGTCAGAGGGAAGAGAAGTGGATTAGAGAAGAATAAAACATATTGGAGTGTTGGCAACCTTTAAGATGCCTTCCCTTTGAATAGGTGCTGTGGTTTCCTCAATACAGTGTCTTTGCTTATGTTTATATAAGTAAAATTGAATTGTTGAAAATTGATTACCAACTCTCTTCTTTATTTTCTATGCCTCCAATTTGTCACAGCTGTGAACTAATGAGTATATTCTTCTTAGATTCCCTATTCTGTAGCTGTCTCACTGTTTGGAACAATCTGATATGTCTATATTTTGGGTTCCTTGTGCTGGACCTGTTTTCAAATGATAATTGAATATGGAGTTTCCAACTCCACTCTTATCAGACATACTGAAACTCTGAAGTAAGCTCTTCCTCTTCTTCACTGGAATGGTCTCCCCCTTCATCAGCCCTATGCTATAGGATATGGCTGAGTCAGGGACTCCAACACATGTGGGTGTGTCATGCACTTGCATCCCTATAAAGTAAAGCTAACTTATCTTCCCTTGATACTAGGGTCACCTCTTCCATATACAAATTTCTTGGTTGAGGCCTTGGGTTGACTTTTGAATAGGAAGAGGAAGCAGAACACCCACTCTCCTAGAGGCAGGACCTCCCAAAATATAAATGAACAGCTCCTTTTACAGCTCAGGACATACTTCACAGAGTAAGAGACTAGGAAGGAAACTGCAGTTTCATCACCCCACACCCTGGCCAGTTCATTATTACTAAGTCCTTCCAGGCACTTGATTGCCTGCCTCATCACTCTTTGCCTCTACAGCTTTCTCCAACATATATGGACTGGCTCCTGTTCCTCCTGCTCTCAGGAGACTTCCTGGTTTCATGCTGGTCTCCCATGGATGGTGAGTCCCATGACAGAGAGGCAAAGGGAGTGGGGTGATGGGGTCAGGGAGTAATGTCCTAAAAGTCCTGATCTGGAGAAGCAGGAGCTACAGGGACAGTGCTTGTTGGGTCTAGGTCCCCGAGCCTCCGGCTGGTGCAAATTCCCTTCTTGGGGACCCTGCTCTTGCTGCTGTCCACCCAACTCTAACTCTAGTAAAGTTGTGAGGAGGGAAGCTTTAGGGGAAGAGGTGATAAGGAATCCCAGGGGGTCTATGGATGGGCAAATTAGAGAGCAATAGCATTGTTTATCTCAACCAAGGTCCAGGTCTTGGTAAATAACTCAGAAGAGAGATCCTCTTCTTTCTTTTTCCCCACTGGATCCTGGGCATTCTCTCTCAGCCAACCTTGCCTGGTATTACCAGCAATTAAATGTCTGTCTCAGTGTCCTCTTCACAAAACAGAGCTACATGCAGATCCTGAAAAGAGGAAAGCAGAGGACTTCCTAATAGTGCCATTACTCCTAAGACAAGATTCCCTGGTAGACCTAGACTCTGTAGAGAGAGGTCCTTAGAAGTCCCCAGAAGTCTGGCTAGGGAAGTCTGAAAAGTCCAGGGTCCCAGCCTTACGGCAGACACCTGCATCAGTGGCCCTTCTTTCTTCTCCCAACTATTTGTCATCCCCTGGTCTCACACTATGGTTCTCACATAAGGTGCAGATCCTACAAGGAAATCTACACTTTGCACCTCCTGTGATGAATTTGTTGACAAGATCTGCAGAAGGAATTCAGGTTTCTGTCAATCCAAATATCCTGACTTTGCATGCCAGACCAAAGAAGTGTATACTCAACATTTCACTGGAGGTGAGGTAGGGGCAGAATAAAGGGGAGGGATGGAAGATTGACTTTTATGACTTCACTGGGAGAAAAAGAATAGATCTGTTCTCAGAATTCTCTAGTGCCACCAGCTCTGGCCTTAATTCAGCTGATGGTCTAGGATATGTTACTTCTCTGAGTTCAAATTTCTTATCTGTACAATGACTGGGTTTTAATAAGTGACCACCAAATTCCCGTACATCTCTGATACTCAGTGACTTAGTCTCTAATACAGTATGGCCGTTATAGCTCCTTTGCTGTAAATGTATGTTTGTGCTGTGGGCTGGGTGAGTTGCCCTGGGAGAAGACAACTCCTTTTGTGGAAGGGTCTTTAAGTCTCAGGCTCTACCTGGGGGTACAGAAAGGAAGATAGAGAATGCTTAGTGACATTCTGTGCCTCATCGCACATCTAACCCGGGGTCTATGTTATTTTCTTACTCTCTTCAGAATACCTGTACCAATATTCCATCCTGGGCTGCCCAAAAAGATGTGTGGAATATGTACGCATCACCAAGTGGCAGAAAAATATATTCTTCTGTTGTAATGAAAGCTATTGCAATAGCTTGTCAGTAAAAGACAATGTTCCATTCAGTCCTATCTCAGTAAACAATTTTATTTGAAATACTCAGTTGGTTTGCAGAAACTTCTTTCTGAATGCATCCTGCTTATTCCTTCATGAAATACATCAAGATCCAGAAATACCTTCGCTCTCAACCTCCACCCACATTGTCTTTAGAGAGCTAAGAGGCCCAAGAGAAATGAGTCGTGCATAAAGACGGAAGGTGGTGGAACTTTGAAATGCCATTGGGGCCTGAGTCAGACCCACCAGGCCCAGTGTCTGGTTTTGCTGTTCTGGCTGGGGGCCAAACCCCAAGTCCAACTAAGGGTGGGAAAGGGCATCAGGCTGTGCTGAGATACCTGAAATGCCCCAAATGGGTTGCAATAACAACTCTAATGAATAACATAAACATACACGGGGTACTCATGTGCTGTTTTTATAGTGGACCAGATAAGAAGAAAAGGATACCAAGCAGAGAATGATCTGTCAAAAGTCCTCAAGTCATTTCCTCAAATGTTAGGATCCTAGATCTTGTTAGGCTCTTTACACTCTTGGGTTGGGGAGGCTCTGGAAACAGGGTTCTGGAAAAAGGCAGGCTGTTGCTGCTCTTACAGGGAGGGCCTGCCTTTCAACAAGGGGATTCTCTGCCTTCTTGGGGATGGTTAGGATGGAGAAGTGTGAAGAGGGCAGTGGAAAGGAAAAATTTCTGGTCATTGTAGAGCTTAAGTATTAAAGGACACAAATTCTGTAAAAGATTACTTGTGTTTGAATCCCACCACTTCTTACTAGCCCTAGCGACATTGGGCAACTTACTTAGCTCCTTTATACCAGAACCACTTCCCACTTTACACTGATGATGTGAGGACTGAGTTTGTATCTATTAGGAACATATTAAACATATTTCTCATCAACTGTGTGCCAAATACTGGGTCACACACTTTACAAATCATCTCATAAACTCTCCAATACAATGAGGATTATTATTTACATTTTTGCAGAGGAAGAAGTTGTGGGTCAGGGACGTTAATTGACTTTATAGAGTGCACAGAGCAGGTAATGCCAGAGCTGGATGCAGAGGCAGAGGCATCTGCCTGCACTCATCCCATGCTTTCCTGGACATGAAGACCCTATAAGGGTTCCCAAGGGATGCCCGCCCTTGCCAGCATGACTATGGTCAGTCCTGCTTTCCTCACCTTCACCTCTTTTCAGCCAATGCCCCTGCTCTCTTAACTGTGGCTCAGAGCTCCCTCACCACTCTATTCAGGACTCTGCCATCAAACTCTCCATTCTTGATCTCATCCCTGTGTTTTGCTGATTTTGTGGCTCATTGAGGTAGGAGAGTCAAGTGGTCGAGAGCACAAGTTTTGGAGTCAAATAGACTCACATAGACAGCAGGACTCTGACACTTATAAGACTGCAAGACTCTGGGAAAGGCCATCCTGATTCCAAGTTTCTTCTTCTGTAAACTAAAGATAAATATATCTACTTTGATGGTCATTGTGATAATTAAAAGAGATGGCATATATAATGAAACACCTGGCACAGTGGACTCAATGACAATAAATGGAAGCTATTACTACTCTTACTACTTACTAGGTACTTTGTATAGTGTATCTGCTTTGATTTTGTGATAGTCCAATTTACAGGTAAGGAACCTGGGCTTAAGAGGTTAAAACACCCAATGTCACACAGTATTATTGACATATCACTGGGGTGAACTAAACCAAGATAAAAGGTAAGATAAAAGCCAGTGCTTTCTACTCCAAAGGCTGTCTCCTTTTCCAGGTTTCTTGCCCAGGCTCTGCCCTAGATTCCAGCAGGTAGCATGAGATTATTCAACCACAAAGCAGCCAGGAGCCGGAGCAGGGGACACATGCTTCAGATCCAGGTAGATGTGGGCTGTAATTGTGGCTCATCACTTCACTTAGCCACATGTGACTTTTGGAATATTATGGAAGTTTTTGAGCCTTCGTTTCCTCCTCTGTAAACTGGGACTGACAAAAACTTCCTCACTTGGCTGTTATGAAAGTTAAATGACAACATAGAAAAAGCACTTTGTGTAGTGATTGGCACATATTAACTGCTCAATGGGAAATAATTACTATACTAATAATTTACCTACTAAATCAAAGAGGATCAACATTTCAATAACAGAAAATAAAGGCTATGCCAGTTTTTTAAAAAATCATATAAAATATACATAACATTTTAAGTGTACAATTCGGTGTCATTGAGTGCACTCACAGTGTTGTGCAGTCACCGTATCCATTTCCAGAACTTTTTCATTATCCCAAACAGAAACTCTGTATTCAAAGTTTCAGGGGGCTGAAAATGGTGGATTAGTAGTGACCACCTGGTTCTCTGCTCCAAGAGTAGGAGGTAAAGAATGCAGACAGCTACACATGAGTGGATCACTTTCCCACAGGAACAGCATTGTGAATCTGCAGAGAAGCAGCACAGGACAGGAATTGCTGGGGAAAAAAATGGTGAACTGGAGAATCCACTGCAAAGTCTGTAGAGTGCAAGATATACAATAGTGAATAGAGTGTGGGATGGCTGCACCCTCAGCTGCGTGGGACAGTGTGATCTGACCCATAGGAGGACGACTCTTCCTCCACAGACCTCCACATCCACTCAGGCAGGGACGTGCCAGAAGTCAGTGTGAAGTTGTGGCATGGGATGACAAGCAGCATGGAGAAGAGACAAAAGCAGGAAACATTTTGAACTCTCCAGTGCTCTGTGCTAGATACACACTGGGTGGAGTGTGGTGGGGGACTGGTCTGAGTAGATACTTCCCAGATCCACAAGAGACAGTCTGGAGACAGGCACCTTGCCTCAGGCAGTCTCCAGGACCAGAACAAGGGAGGTGATAGCGGAAAGGGAGGCTCTGCCGTTGGAAACCACCAAAGATTTTGCTGGCTCAGGGTGGGACAGAGGGTACAGATCCCCCCACTGGACTGACATAAAATAGTGCATCAGAGAAGCAGTGAAGACAGCAGCAGCTTGTTGAGACAGACTGCAAAACCCAGCACTCACTGCCCCCCAAGCAGTCACCTCCAGTGTTGGCTCTCCGTCGGTGGGAAGCCATCATTTTGGGGGTTCATAGCCTAAAACTGCTATGGCACATTGCCGATCTGAGAACTTCCCCTTCTTCAGTCCAGCAGAGCAAGCCCAGGCAATGGCCCCATGCGGTGCCACTGCCTCCGTCCAGCAGAGTAGGCTCCACTCATGGAGGAGCAGAGAAATGAGAGAAGTCACTTTCTGGGTTGGGATGTGCAGAGGTCTCAGGCAATGCCCCTCCCCCAGCCCAGCAGGGCAGACTCCACACTTAGAGGCATGGAGAAAGGAGAAAAGTTGGTTTCTCTGTGCAATTGGTGTGAATCTGTGGGACTTTGGAACAAAGCAAAAGGGGACAGACTGTTGATGCCATCCAGCAGGTTGGTTTTGATCACCTGACAAGAACATAACACTAGGGGTCACCCTTGGTGACCAGGCCACTGCCAACTTTGGAGCTTATGGTCTGGGAAGGAAAATCTTGGCCAGAGCCCTTAGCAATTGCACCAACTGACACCCCTACCTGGAGATGCTTTGTAAGTGTGGTGAAAAAGCCCTCAATATCATATTAGCAGCTCTCCCCTAGCAGCAGATCAAGCAACCACACAAGTATGCACCATCAGGCTTGCAGATATCTGTCACTCTTCTTACCCCACCTAAAGTGGTAACAGGGCTCAAGTAACCTTTGGGAGTGGCAAGACATTCCCCAAAGTGGGAGACACTTGTATACCCCATTTGAGGGTTTAGAGCCTAATACAAACGTATTGAAATACTTTGATTATTGACTCCTCCATGCAAACTGCAAGCAACAAAAGAGAGGGTAACATCACAACCCAACACAGTGCCTTCCATTTCAAACTAGTGGAGGGCAGTGGGGTCACACACACAAGAGTGATTCACCACATGGGAGACTAAGCAAGGGGTCCAAACTCACTAATCTCCTTTAGCAAGAGGTGAAGACACAGGTCAGAGATAACCCAACAGGCTAAAACACCTCTAAGGGTATAAAGGACCAGAGTGCATCTCCCCAACACTGTCAAGGAATGTCCTTTCAGGGACTTGGAGTTAAGACCATATAAACCAGCTGCAGCCCCCTACTCAGTTCTTGACAAAGTAGTCTGATGAGAAAGAATCAGTGAAAGAACACAGGATACGTGAAAGATCAGAGATAAGTCACCCCCAAAAGAAAATATTTGATCTCTAGCAATAGATACCAGCTTACACAATATGATTAAACTGACAAAGGAAGAATTCTGAATATGGATTGTAAGAAAACTCAATGGAATTGAAGAGAAAATGGAAACTCAACATAAAGAAGCCACAAGAACAATACAGAAAATTAATGAAAAAGTCTCTAAAGAAATTGAAATACTCTAGAAAAACCAAACAGAAATCTGTGAAATGAAGGAGGCAATCAAGGAACTTCAAAACGCAGTGGAAAGCCTTAAGAACAGAATACATCACTCAGAGGAAAGAATCTCAGAACTTGAAGATAATGCTGATGTGCTAAACACATTGGATGAAGAAAAAGAACAAAGAAACAAGAGAAAAGACCAAAATATACAAGAAATGTGGGATTATGTAAATAAGGAAAATATAAGAATCATTGGGATCCCAAAGAGAGAAGAAGAAAATACACAAAGGCTGGAAAACTTATTTCATGGATTACTGGAGGAAAGTATGTCTGGCCTGGCCAGAAATCTAAATATCTAGATAAAAGAAGCATACAGAACTCCTGGGAGACTCCATGTGAAAAGCAAATCACTACATTACGTAGTTATTAGGCTGACAAAAGTAAAAATGAAAGAAGCAATCCTTCGAGCAGTGAAGTAAAAATAGATAATCTACAAAGGAAAACCTATCAGACTAACTGCAGACTTCTCAACTGAAACTTCACAAGCCAGAAGGGACTGGTGCCCATCCTTAATCTTCTTAACAGAATAATGGCCAACCTAGAATTCTGTACCTGGCAAAATTAGGTTTCATCTATGAGGGAGAAATAAAGTCCTTCATAGACAAGCAATCACTGAAGGAAATTGCAAAGACCAGACCAGACCTACAGTAAGTACTCAGACCTGCCTTACACACCGAACAGGGCAATAGCACTCCTCAGAGTAAAATCATTAAAGAGTTAAAGGCTAGAATTTGAACTGCATGGAGTAAAACAAGGAGTTTTACTTAAGTAAAACAAAGCTACAGTAAAACAAAGCTACTGTACTTCACCCAACAATGCAAATGGAAATATTCCTCAAACTTCAATCCTCTCAATAATGTAAATGGCTTAAACTGTCCTCTGAAGAGACATAGACTGACAGAGTGAATAAAAATCCACAAGCCTAGTATCAGCTCTCTACAGGAAACACATTTCATCCACAAAGATGCTTTCAGGCTCAAGGTCAATGGGTGGAAAACGATCCTCCAGGCAAAGGGAAGTCAAAAGAAAGCAAGGGTAGTTATACTTATTTCAGATAACATAAGCTATAAAATAGAAGAAGGGAGAAAGAACAAAGATGTCCAGTATACAATGGTGAAAGGGAAGATCCAACAAGAATTAACAATTCTTAATATTTATGCATCCAACTCAGGAGCACTCAGATACATATAGCAAACCCTGTCTGATCTAAATAGCATGATAAACAATAATGCCATAGTGGCTGAGGACTTTAACATCCCACTGAATGAAATGAACAGACCTTCCAAACAGAAAATAAGCAAAGAAATGATGGACTTAAACAGAGTGTTAAAACAAAATTGATCACATAACTAGGGCACAAATCAGACATGAACAAATTCAAAAAAATAGAAATTATACCGTGTATCTTCTCAGAGTACAGTGGAATAAAATTGGAGTTCAATTCCAGCAGAAATACTCACCACTTCACAAAGTAATGGAAATTAAACAATCGATTTTTGAATAACTATTGGGTTAAGGAGGAAATGCAGAGGGAAATCAAAAGATTCTTCAAACTATATGATAATTGGGACACAAGTTGTCAAAATCTGTGGGATGCAGCAAAAGCATTACTGAGAGGAAAACTAACAGCATTAAATGCTCACATCCAAAAAATAGAAAGTGCAAAAATCAACAAACTAATAAACAATCTCAAGGAATTGGTAAAGGAAGAGCAAATCAATTCCAAATTTAGTAAAAGAATAGAAATAACTAGATCAGAAAAAATGGCGTAGTAGGGGTGCCCTCCTGGCTCTCTGCTCCCATAGCAAAAAGTGAAGAAAGCGGATAGCCACACACAAGCGATCTGCATTTCCACGGGACCAGCTTCGCAAGCCTGCAGACATCTACCAGGAAACAGAGGGATAAGACAATCTACAGCCTAAAGCAAAGGTGAATCAATTATTCTTCCGCAAAAATCGGGGATTCGGAGACACGCAACAGGGAGGGAGTGAGGCATGGTTTAAGCCACTGCTGGCTGGCAGTGGCGCCAGCCCTAACTGGTGCTGAGAGACACCCCGTCCTACACTGAGCTCCACTTCCACGTAGGCCGGGAGGTGCCTGAAGTTGGTGAGAAGTGGCAGCGCGGGACAAAGCCGTGTGGAGAGGAGACTAGAGCAGGGAACACTCTGAGTTCTCCAGAGCACACAGCAGCGGCAGTTTAAGGTGGAGGAGGGTCCGAACCCAGCAACCACTCTCCGCGCAGCAGGAACCAGAGCCCACTCGGGCATCTCCCGGCAGAACACTCCCAGGTCCAGGTTAAGGGAAGTTTACACAGCAGGAGGCTTTGACATTGGATATAGATGAGGTTTTGGATAGCACTGAGAGATCAGAGTGTGCAAAGTTAGACTCCTTGATCCATTGGGCCCCCCTGTCCCTCTGCCCCTCCAGCACTGCTCCCGCCTCCACATTCCAGCGCTGACTTGGGCTCGAGGTTTGGAGGGGAGGTGCAGAGAGAGTGCTGGTATGTGCCCCTGCTCCACCAATTTGATGTTAGACCGTCTCTTGCCACACAAGTGGCACTGACTCTGTGCTCAGAGAGTGGACCCCGCCTGGACGGGGCAGTACTGCAGGGGAGACTCCCTTTGGTGGATTTAAGGCAGAGAAACATTGCCTTCCACACTCTCCTGCGACCCAGAGCCCCGCTCTGGGCTCCAAAGATTCTGTCCCAGCCTTGGGGGCGGAGCTGAGATAGGAATTGTTCCCATTCCTGCCGCTTATCTCCTCCTGTGTAATTAAGGAGACAGAAGACAGAGATTGGTGGGTCCCACTGCCTGCCTGCCCGCTTCTGGACAGTCTCTCCCTGCACAGATCTCCCATGCTCGGTGTCCAGAGTGCGGAACCCGCCTGGGCAGGGCCCAGCCTCGTAGGAGGCTGCCTTTGGTGGATGTAAGGCAGAGAGATTTTATGATCCCCACACTCTGGGGGATTGGGGCTGGGCCTTTGGCTCCAAGGTTTCTAGCCCCGCCTTGGGGATGGAGCTGAGATAGAAACTTCTCCCCTCCCTGCAGCTTGTCTCCAGCTGAGTAATTAAAGAGACAGAAGATGGGATTTGGTGGGTCTGGCTGCAGGCCTGTCAGCTTCAGGACAGTCTCTCCCTGCACAGGTCTCCTGCACTCGGTGTCCAGATCCTGGATCCTGCCTGGGCAGGGCCGAGCCTCATAGGAGGCTGCATTTGGTGGATATAAGGCAGAGAGATTTTACGACCCCCACACTCCGGGGGCTTGGGGCTGGGCCTGTGGCTCCAAAGTTTTTGTCCCTGCCCTGGGGGAGTAGCTGAGATAGGATCTGTTCCCATTCCTGCTGCTTATATACTCCTGTGGAATTAAGGAGGCAGAAGACGGGGATCAGTGGGTCCTGTTGCCCGCCTGCCAGCTTCTGGACAGTCTCTCCCTGCACAGATCTCCCATGCTTGGTGTCCAGACTGTGGAGCCGCCTGGGCAGGGCCGAGCCTCGTAGGAGGCTGCCTTTGGTGGTTATAAGGTAGAGAGACTTTACGTCTTCCACACTCCAGTGACTTGGGGCTGGGCCTTTGGCTCCAAAGTTTCTAGCCCTGCCTTGGGGGTGGAGCTGAGCTAGAAACCACTCCCCTTCCTGCAGCTTGTCTCCACCTGAGTAATTAGACAGAAGACAGGGTTTGGTGAGTCTGCCTGCAGGCCTGTCGGCTTCAGGACAGTCTCTCCCTGCACAGGTCTCCTGTGCTTGGTGTCCAGGCCCTGGAGCCTGCCTGGGCAGGGCCGAGCCTCATAGGAGGCTGCCTTTGGTGGATATAAGGCAGAGAGATTTTACGACCCACACACTCTGGTGACTTGGGGCTGAGTCTTTGGCTCCAAAGTTTCTAGCCCCGCCTTGGGGATGGAGCTGAGATAGGAACTGTTCCCGTTCCTGCTATCTATCTTCACCTGTGTAATTAAGGAGGCAGAAGATGGGAGGCCACCAGAGCAGCCCGGAGACCAACGGGAAGGGAAGGTGAATTGGCCATTTCCCCTCCACTGCATCTCGGACTGCTGGTGCGCTCCCCAGCAGGTAGAGAGACCTGCAGACACCAGCCCAGCAACAACCGCAGCCAGTGAGCAACACCACCTACTGGCTCAGAAACTAAACAAGACGTGTGGATATCAAAACGAAAACCTAAAGGAAAGAAACAACAAGTGAGAGACATGGGAAGAAATCAGTGAAGGAACTCCGGAAACATGAAGAAACAAATGGAAAACACACCCCCAAAGAGGAGCACCAGCCCCTTAGAAACAGACAGCAACCAAAACCAGGCAACCAAAATGACATAAGAGGAATTTCGTATGTGGATCATAAGAACACTCACTGACCTGCAAGAACAACTCAATAACCAACACAAAGAAACCACAAAAAGCCTCCAGGATATGGAACAAAAGTTCACTAAAGAGATCAACACAGTGAAAAAAAGTTTAAACGAATTCCTGGAGATGAAGAATCAACTCGGGGAACTACAAAATACAGTGGAAAGTCTCAAGAACAGGGTAGATCAAACAGAAGAAAGAATCTCAGAGATTGAAGACAACACCTTCCAATTAAATAAATCAGTCACAGAGAGCAGAGAAACAAGAGAAGAGAGAAAAGCCTACAAGAGATGTGGGATTATGCTAAGAAACCTAATGTGAGGGTCATAGAGTTACCAGAAGGGGAAGAAGACATCACTCAAGGGTTGGACAAGCTTTTTGAAGATATAATAGAGGAAAATTTCCCAGACCTTGCTCAAAATCTCGATATACAAGTTCAAGAACCTCAGAGGACCCCTGGGAGATTCAATGCAAATAGGAAGATGTCACGACATGCAGTCAACAGACTGACCAAAATATCAACTCAAGAGGCCCTTCTAATAGCTGTAAGACGAGAGAAGCAAGTAACATACAAGGGAAAGGCCGGGCGCGGTGGCTCACGCCTGTAATCCTAGCCCTCTGGGAGGCTGAGGTGGGCGGATCGTTTGAGCTCAGGAGTTCGGGACCAGCCTGAGCAAGAGCGAGACCCCGTCTCTACTATAAATAGAAACAAATTAATTGGTCAACTAATATATAGAGAAAAAATTAGCCGGGCATTGTGGTGCATGCCTGTAGTCCCAGCTACTCGGGAGGCTGAGGCAGGAGGATTGCTTAAGCCCAGGAGTTTGAGGTTGCTGTGAGCTAGGCTGATGCCACGGCACTCACTCTAGCCTGGGCAATAAAGTGAGACTCTGTCTCAAAAAAAAAAACATACCAGGGAAAGCCAATTCAAATAACACCAGACTTCCTTACTGAGACTTTACAAACAAGGAGAGACTGGGGCCCCATTCTCACACTTCTGAAACAAAACAATGCCCAGCCTAGAATCTTATTCCCTGCAAAACTAAGCTTCATAAATGAAGGAGAAATAAAGAAATTCCCAGACAAGCAATGCCTCAGAGAATTCACCAAGACCAGACCTACAAGAAGTACTCAAAACAGGCCGGGCGCGGTGGCTCAAGCCTGTAATCCTAGCTCTCTGGGAGGCCGAGGTGGGCGGATCGTTTGAGCTCAGGAGTTCGAGACCAGCCTGAGCAAGAGCGAGACCCCATCTCTACTATAAATAGAAAGAAATTAATTGGCCAACTAACATATATATAGAAAAAATTAGCCGGGCATGGTGGCACATGCCTGTAGTCCCAGCTACTTGGGAGGCTGAGGCAGCAGGATTGCTTGAGCCCAGGAGTTTGAGGTTGCTGTGAGCTAGGCTGATGACACGGCACTCACTCTAGCCTGGGCAACAAAGCGAGACTCTGTCTCAAAAAAAA
>VSMD01035991.1:0-16591 GCA_008750895.1 Mirza zaza
GAAACTGAGGGTCAGGCAGGTAAGTGGCCCATGGTGCCATGGTGAAGGAGCTCACATATGGTAAATGGCAGGGCTGTGACTTGAATTTGTCTGGCTCCATTCTCTCTCCCATCTTGTACCTTGAAATAAATGCTGAGCACCTCACTAGTGATCTCCTCTAACAGTGAGCTGCAATGTATAAAATATAGACAGATTCCCCTTCATTTAAATCATTGCCATTAATATTGTAGTGTTGATAGTAAAAAAAATGGAGCCATCCTATAAAATGGAGTCATTTGGTATAACTTTTGCTTCTTTCTCTTTCTTCAGGAATGGCTGGAACAATATATTTCCTGGCTGACCTGCTGGTCCCAGCAAAAGCCAGATTCCCTGCATTTGAACTCTAAAAGGAAAGCATGCCCCCTGCAACTCACTGCATGACCCTTTCTGTATACTCAAACCTGGGCTAACTGCTTTTGTTGCTTTTCAAGGAAACAGAGTCAAACTGTGTACTTGCTTTAATTAATATTGTTTTCAAAATTTGTCTTTAGTTTGGTTTCTTTTCTTTATCATTGACTTTTACTTAAAAGTATCCAAGGAAGTCTTTTAACTTCAATTTCTTCCTGAATGGTGGGTAATATATACAGTATTTTGAAGTCATATGTGTATATTTTAGAACTTTGAAGAAATCTTACTTAAGTTTATGAGTATAACTATCTGTTACTATTCTAAAAATATTTAAAAGAAACTATAGATAAAGGAAGATAAATATGACTATTATTGAAAATTTTTCTCCACCTCTTCTCTTTAATATTTTTCCTCCAACAGGAGGGCAGATAGTTTTACAACTTGCTTTTCTCTGGTTGATTTTGAAAGGGGACAAAAATATAACTGTATGCTTCCAAGGGAAAAATTCCAAGAGTTGCAAACTGGACTTGGGACCTAAATACCATTTTTTAAATTCATGAAGCTATGTGGACTAGAGGCAGTCATATTTTCAAATATGCCTATTTTTATCAGTAAGGCATCTAAGCTTCCTAAGCCAACATTATAATCAAAAACTTCTAAAACATGGTGGTTGTGAAAATTTTTATTTGAAGGTTACTTCAAGATAAGCTAACAATAACAGTTTATTGTGTTCTCTAAAATAATCTAGTGTATTTTGGAACTATTTATTTAAATGTGTTTTTCTGTATTCATAAAATATCAGGAAGCTAATTTTCTGTGTGTGGATATGCTCTCAGTCAGGATTCCAGTCCACTCTGACTGACCTTATAAACTTCAGCTTGTGTTTTACTTAACTTTGTAGTGACTATCTATGCTTTAGAGCTGGCTATTTGGTATAAGCTAATTTAATGAATTAGCTTATTCATCTTACTTATATTCATTTAATATAAGCTGGCTATTTGGTATAAGCTATCAAACTGAAAATGAGGCCAAGTTAAATTATGATAGTGATTTCTTTCAGAGACTCCCAAAAGTTAACAGAGGTTGTCTCTCTGGATTACTCTGAAAAGTCAAAAACTACCTTCAAGTAAGAGAAAAGGGATTAATGCAGAAAAATGGATGGTCTGAAAGAGAATATTTTCCAAACATATTTTCCCTCCTATCAATTTTTCTGAACATTGGTCTTTTCACTAAATAGTATAGCATTCTATTTCTGTTTAAAAAAGGGAACAGGAAGGGGAATGTCATGTAACCAATAACTTGAACAAGAACACTAAGCTTTTGATAGAAATGCTGTTTACTTAAGAGGTAGTATCCAGAATTCATGCTTAGAACAAATGGATCTGTACATATCCTAGGCTTAACAATTCCTTGATTTCTGAGACCACAGAATCAGGTTTTATATGATAGATGAAGACTCCCTGGTGCTTCACATTCTGTACAAATGTTTTGACTCATCAGCTCCTACTCCTACTCCTTCCATTGCTGCCCTCCCCACTCCTGTTTTGTCTCTTTTTGACTAATGAAAAATTTTAGCTTCAAAATAACAGGGTCTAAGAATTTTTAATGTGCCTATTTCACAGCTCTCTTGGTTACAAAAAACATACTATTTTTATTAGAACTTCGAACCAAATTCCCACTGAGTGTGTGCTATTTCCTGCAGGTAGCAGTCCTCTAGCATTTTCTATTTAGCACCAAAATAGCTAATATTACTGGAAATCATCAGACCCTTTAAAGGCCACTGACGGTAGGCTCTAAAAAGCAGCCCACTGCTCAATTCCTAGGATTAGCTTTCTCCTTCTGTGACTTGTGTAAGTAGTGGACGACATTGTGCCTCTCGGATTCCTGTAGTGCTTCCAGTAAGCTGTGTGCAAGCTCTGCCTTTCTTTTTTTGCACTTAACCACTAAATCTTTATTGAATTTTTATTATAATAGCAATATAATATTAGTAAATAGAGAGAAATACAGAGTAATGAGAATACAGCAATATAGTTTGAAGAAGGGGTGGGGTAGGGAGTTGCAGGGGTAAGGAGAGGAGGCGGGCAGTGGGGCGGGGGGTTCTGGCAGGGATGTTTATTCATCACTTTCCTAAAACTTCCATGAATATATACCATCCATGATGATCAATTACATTCCAGATGCCTATCCATCAATCTAGGGCCTCGATTAAATTATTAATACAATCACCATTGAACTTTCTCCCACTAGGGTTTTATCCATGTCTAATTCACTTTAAATAGGTTGATCTCCCTGCAGTTCCCCCCGAGTTTATTTGGAATCTTTAAGGGAAGCAGTTACAGGATAAAAGGTCATAAGTAAGTATACATGTCCACTTATAGAGGTAGCTAATACATAATATCATTCTAAGTTTCTAAATAACCCACCCACTTAAGATTAATAGTCCCTCCCACCCAAAAATCTTTATGATTACATATATCCCCTATTACTTAAAGTGATTACACAAAGAAATAAAAACAATGCAATTTTCCACAGACCAATTCAACAGCATTCTACAATGTGAAACAACAAAGAACTTTCAGTCCCATCAGATAAGTTTTCTCTCTTTAGATGAGAATGTAGCATGATTCCCTCTGGGCTCTTCATTTCTGCAGGTGGTCCTTCATTTCACCCAGGTCTTTTTCTAGCAGAGTATTCTTTGTTGTCAATCTTGCAACTGTATCTGATATGAGATGTCTGTGGTGGATAACAACTGGATCAATTCAGGAGTCCAAGAGGTACCTGCAAACTCAAACAGAATTCCAAACTGCACCCTATAGGTGTGCCCCTCTTATTTTGTGCACCTGTAAGTTAACTGTAATACTTCACATGATTTAATCAAACTAATTCTCCTTTTTCCAGCATCTAAGACAAATACCTCATTGTTCATACTGAATTGACCCTTCAGAAATGTATGTGAACTTTCTCTGTTACAGTATCCTAGCATAATGACTGTAGCCAGTTCTCTCCAGGCTTGTCTAACAATAGGAGCTCTTAGATCTTCATCTTCCTTAATTAACAGTGCAAATTTTGGCCAAAATCAATTAAGTAATCTTGTCAGTTTGTTTCAAGCTCCCTTTCTAACTCTTCAGACATCAAATTCTCTTGCTTTTTCCTTTCTTATGAATCAATATGGAAAACGCCAAAAAAATTTTAAAGGATTCAATTAACAAAAGTTTGATCAACAGCATTGAAATAAATCAATTAAAGTGAAAGGAAACTTAGCCAAAGGAAACTTAGCCAAAGAAAACTCTGCCTTTCTTGTGAAAGTTTCCAATCAGCGATGTCAGCATTTACAGTAGGAAGCACAAGTAGTGCACAGCAAAGCTCATTTGCCTTTGGCTGGGTGTCCAACTTAAAAGAATGAAGCTCATTTGGTTTAGTTAAATGTCTTATGATACTGTGCCTGTCCTTTTAGCTACTATAGTTACTAGCTGAGGGGAAAAGAACAAAACACACTCTTTCTGAGCCAGAAGAGACTTCATCACAGTGTTCCACTTAGCATCTTGATTAGTTTAACCCCAGGAAGACTTCAAGGCAGGGAGAAGAACATTTCGAATATGATTCATGTTAATGTTTGGATTGCAGTTTAGCTGCTATCATCCCTTAACAAATTCATCAACACAAACATAATTCAAAGGTTTTTTGTGTTTTTGTGTTTTTACCTTTTTAAGATTTATTAAACTGTCCACTTCCACTATTTCACTTGACCAGGAAAAAAAAAAGGTTTATTAAACTGGAAAGATTTCGTATTTGTGTCATTGTTTTATTTATGCTTAAGAGCTAAAAAGTTTTGATAGGATTTTAACCTCAGGCAAAGCTACAATGCTGAGACCAGTCCCCCAACTGGGGACTGAAAGCACCTTTTGCACTAGCTGTCTGAGTTTTGAAAGGAAGCAGTATCACTATCTCTGTTATATTTTTCCCTTAGATATTTTTCTGCCTAGTAAAAGCCCTTCCCTAAAAGTGGCTTCCTAGAAAACTCAATAGGATCTCTTATTTCCATGCACAGACGAGATCATAAAACCTTCAAAGGTTGTCAAGCAGTGTTCATTTATCCCGTCATATGTTTCTGTTTGTGTAGTTCTGAGAAATTGCAAGTAATTAACTTCAACATGTAAGAAGTGTTAACATTATCATGACCATTTCCATAGACCCCACTGGCATTGGTCTCATCTGAGTTGTTAGTCTCTAATTACCTCAGAGTCATTGGCTCCCTTTTCATCTTTGATGTCAGTTCCAATTATTTGGCATCAAATGCCTTCACGGTAGATAGAGTTTTAGGTAAAAGTGGATTAAGGCCATTTTCTCTCCTTAACACTTCCCTAAATAACTGAATTAAGGGGAATATTCTGCTTCTATGTCCTCAGGTTAATTTGTGCATGATCCTTATGATGATGCCCTGCATATTTTGAAATATAAAATGTGAAGAGAATATCGACTCCTATATTCCTTTGGTTACTAGAACTCATCTGTAGTCCTTTGTCACTCATACTGAATTCTCATTTTATTTCTGCTTCCCTTAAATAACTCAGAGCACCCCATTTCTGTATTTTCTGTACTATTGAGCCCTAGAAGAACTGGTTCTCTCTTAGAGATATAAAACAAAGTGTATAGGATATTCAGAGAACCCACCCCAATGTTATATTGTCTTTTAATGGAAGGGCTGGGATCATAGGTATTTCTCTGTTCTATAAACGATGTGGCTTGCTGGTTCTCAATAAAATTTTATTAAGACTATATATTGTCATGTGCTTTTTGTTCGCTTAAGTTTAAACTTGAGAAATACTTTAATTTCAAATTATGACTTTTTCTTTATATACCAATTCCCTAGAGTTTGTTCCTTTTTCTTCATTGTTGAGTCAAACAAGACTTGTACTACTGTCTGAAAATAGAGATTTATAAGAGGAAAATATTTTTAAACTCTGATCATTATACAAATAGGAGGAATCTACGAGGCTTCAAGCAGAGCAGTGTGTTAACCATCTCATACATAGGAGAATCTACCCTGTGGTTAATAACTAAAGGCCTAATTCTAGAAGTTGATTTCCCTGATGACCAATTCTGAAGGGAACTTTGGATAAAGGGGATTAAATGAGGCATAATTATAAAATATAAGGTCAGAAAGGGGTTCTGATGAATCACTTGGAATAACTTTCTACCACTACTTTTCATGACACAGCTAGTTAGTGTCACTTAGCACAACAGGGAGATTTGCCAAATTATAAAATACTTGTTTTCATCTTTACATTTTGTCCTCTGGTACATACGATTAAAATGTCCTTCATACCCTTAGTCTACTGATTGAATGACTCATAATACTGAGGATAAATGCAGAGTTATTTTTATTTCTCTCATTTAAATAAGTAAAGGTATGTATGGTGATATCAAGTCTTCAGATGCAGGCAGCGAGGCATGGAGGGAACAGTGCTTTGCAGAGGTCACACAGAGACTTCAAAGTGGTGCTTGGGGAGGTCTTACTCTCCACAAGATTAATCTCAATTGGTGAAGCCAGCGAACACTGTTCTCCAGTTTACTACTCCCTGGGTCATCTGCCTACCAGAAGAAAAATAATGACAAGCACATTAAATTGCGCTACAGTTGTGATCTCATGAACAAAGAAAACGAAGAAGTAATTTGTCTCTTGTGACTTACCCAGGGTAGTTTGATTTATTTTTTCCTAACTGCATTAGAAAAGACATTTGCTTCATTCCTTCTCCTTGTACTCTTTGAATAGAAGAGAATAATAATTTTTATGTCCATTATTTTGCCCTAAATAGTTCCCACAGTGGATTCAATGTCATCAAAAATCGCATGTAGGCTCTATTCTTATAAGCATCACTTAAACTCAGAACAACCTACAAGTCAGTCCCCTGAAACTTTGCTTTCTCATTCTGTTTCCCATCCAAACTCTCCCCTTCCTACTAAAGCTGTGGATCAATTAGCAAAGCAAGAGAACACTGGGTTTTTTTTTTTTTTTTTACAATGGCAAACATGTTGGCTTCGTTGGTCCCATTATGTGAACTGTCCAAACACTATTTTCCAGAAGCCCCGTGCTAGCGGATCCTCAGGGACTTGACAATTTCATGAGTAATAAGAAAAAGCAGCAAACACAATAAGCCAAGAGATGAAATAATGAGGATCAAGAAATGGATCTTAGCAGGTCTGCTGCTCATAGTCAACCAATTTAATTTCACATTTCTACATTATGTTAACTTTTCATCCACATGTAAATTACTACTATGGCAACATTAAATATGCAACTAACTTTCTACTACCCTACAAATACATTTTAGAGAAAGCATTTGTGGAAGCACTTATGTAGGGAAAGGCAAGACTCTTGATAAATCTGTTTACAAAGCAGTGTCACAATTGCCTAATTTCTCTGATGGAGCAGGGATATTAAGAAAGGCATTCGTAACTTGAAAAATACTGATGTGATGTAGGTCACTGTTAAATTTGATAGTTAATATTATTTTCTCAGGATTCAGCATTCAAAAATGAATATGCACCATCTCTTGCTGATACAATCTGAACTGCTGGCACTGTCAGCTTAAGTGCTGCAGATATGTCATTTTATTAATAATGCCCTGATCAATGCTTTAAAACCATTTATGCCCCAAATTTATTAAAGGTGTTATGTTTGTGTGCAAGGTACCCAGCTAGGAGTTCAGTGTGTATAAGATAGATATCCTGCTCTGAAAACTCAGTCTGGTGAAGACAACGGGTGACCAGACAATCAATTACAAGGAAATGTATTCTAATACTCCTGTTATCCCTCCAACTACCCATTCCCTTGTTCCATAAACTTAATGTATGTTGGGTCTCTCATGTGGTCTATATATTTGGAGATACTGCAGTTTAGTACTCTTGTAGGAAGAAGACAATTTAAAAGCCACTCAGCCAGCCCAGAGTACTCAAAATTCTTTCATTTGGACTACCTTCATGATGGGCAAGGAGATCCAAAAGGATGGGAGGGAAATTTAAAGAAAAAAAATCACTTGCCCCGAAAATTACCTCCACTCAGTTGGCCAACTTCTCAAAAGCTCCCAGCAGTACCATTATTAATAATTTAGGTTAAATTCATTTCCTTCAAGAATCCTCTGCTAAGATCCAAATATTTTAGAAGAAATAGTTCATAGATCCCACTATGTCATTGGCATCTTAATAATTGGTTCATGACCTATATATGTAGCAATTAAAGAACTTCAAACTATTCATTGTGTTTCTACAATATGCTACTTATGGCACCTCACTAGGATTAGATAAGAAGGTTATCTGTTCACAAAACACGGTTTAGATGTGAGGATAAATATAAACAAGTACTTGCAATGTGATATGGAACCAGAGCAGGTCTGGCTTTTGATGAGTACTGGAAAGGGAAAGATAGACATGTATGAGAATCAAGGAAATTTGTTAAAGAAACCTTGGAAGTCAGGGCTTCTCAACCATTAATGTACATAGGAATTGCCTGGGGATCTTGTTAAAGTGATTCTAAAATGCAGGTTGGGTGGGCCTTGAGATTCTCCATTTCTTTCTCTCTTTTTCTTTTTTTTTAGGGAAACAAGGTCTTTCTATATCACCCATGCTGATCATAACTTCTGTGCTCAAGCAACCCTTCCACCTCAGACCTCAAGTCTCCTGTGTAGCTGGGACTATAGGCACAGGCCACCACAACTGGTTAATTTTTTAAAAAATTTTTAGAGATGGGGGCTCAGGCTGGTGTCAAACTGCTGGCTTCAAGTCATCCCCTCACCTCAGCTTCCAGAGTAGCTGGGATTGCAGGCATGAACAACCACTCCTGGCTCAAAGTCTGCATTTCTAACAAGTTACCCAATGACTTCACTGCTGAATTGCACTTCACAATGCTTGAATACCAAGCATTCAAAGAACAAATACCAATCCTAAATAAACTATTCCAAAACATTGAGGTAATACTCCCAAAATCATTCTGTGACGCCATCACCCTGATACCAAAAACAGACAAAGACACAACAAAGGAAGAAAACTATAGGCCAATATCTCTGATGAACATAGATGCAAAAATACTCAACCAAATACTAGCCAAATGAATTCAACAACACATAAATAAGATTATTCATCATGATCAAGTGGGATTCATCCCAGGGATGCAAGGATAATCCAACATATACAAATCAATCAATGTGATACCTCATATAAACAGAACAAAGGAAAAAAAAAACATATGATCATTTCAATTGATGCTAAAAAAAAAAAAATGCTAAAAAAAAAACATTTGAGGCCAGGCGCAGTGGCTCACACCTGTAATCCAAGCACTCTGGGAGGCCGAGGTGGGCGGATTGCTTGAGCTCAGGAGTTCGAAACCAGCCTGAGCAAGAGCAAGACCTCGTCTCTACTATAAATAGAAAGAAATTAATTGGCCAACTAATATATATAGAAAAAATTAGCCAGGCATGGTGGCACATGCCTATAGTCCCAGCTACTCGGGAGGCTGAGGCAGCAGGATTGCTTGAGCCCAGGAGTTTGACGTTGATGTGAGCTAGGCTGACGCCATGACACTCACTCTAGCCTGGGCAACAAAGCGAGACTCTGTCTCAAAAAAAAAAAAAACAAAAAAAACATTTGATAAAATTCCACATCCCTTTAAAAAACTGGGTATAGAAGGAATTTACCTCAACATAATAAAAGGCATATATGAGATATCCATACCTAGTACCATACTGAATGTGGACAAACTAAAAGCCTTTCCTCTAAGATCTGGAACAAGACAAGGATACCCACTTTCACCACTGTTATTCAACACAGCACTGAAAGTTCTAGATAAAGCAATAACATACGAAAAAGAAATAAAGGGCATCCAAATTGGAAAAGAAGACATCAAATTATCCTTGTTTGCAGATGGTATGTAAAGAGTACACACAGACACCCAAGAAAAACCTCTTAGAACTAATAAACAAATTCAGTAAAGTTCAAGGATACAAAGTCAACACACAAAAATCAGTAGCATTTCTACATGCCAACAATAAACAATCTAATAAAGAAACCATGAAAGCAATCCCATTTACAATAGCTACAAATAAATTAAAATACCTAGGAATAAACTTAACCAAATAAGTGAAAGATCTCTAAAATGAAAAGTATAAAACATAGATAAAAGAAATGAAAGAGGGCACCAAAAAAAATGGAAAGATATTTCATGCTGATGAATTTGAAGTGTCAATATTTTTTAAATGTCCATACTACCTAAATTAATCTACAGATTTAATGCAATCCCCATCAAAATGCCAATGACATTCTTCACAGAAATAGAAAAAATAATCCTAAAATTTATATGAAACCATAAAAGACTCAGAATAGCCAAAGCCATCCTGAGCAAAAAGAAAAAACTCAGAGGAATCACACTACCTAAGTTCAAATTATATTACAGAGCTGTAGTAACCTATACAGCGTGGTACTACCAGAAAAACAGACACATAGACCAATGGAACAGAATAGAGACCCCAGAAATAAATCCAAACATCTATAAACAAACTTATCTTTGACAAAGCTGCTAGGAACATACATTTAAGAAAGGACAGTCTCTTCAATGAAGGATGCTGGGAAAACTGGATATCCATATGCAGGAAAATGAAACTAGACTCCTTCCTATCTCTTCTTATCATATACAAAAATCAAATCAAAATATATGACAGATTTATATCTAAGACCTGAAACTATGACACTACTAAAAGAAAACATAGGGGAAATACTCCAGGACATTGTTCTGGGCAAGGACTTCTTGAGTACTACCCCCAAAGCACAGACAACCAAAGCAAAATTGGACAAATGAGATCACATAAAAATCACATAAAGCTAAAATGCTTCTGCATAGCAAAGGAAATAATTAACAAAGTGAAGAAAAAATCCACAGAATTGGAGAAACTATTTTCAAACTACCCATCTGACAAGGAATTAATAACTAGAATATATAAAGAGCTCCAACAAGTCAATAGGAAGAAATCAAATAATCCAACTAAAAATAGGCACAGAGTCTGAATAGACATATTTCAAAAGAATACATACAAATGGCCAATAAGTATTAATATATGAAGAAATGCTCAACACCATTAGTCATCACAGAAATGCAAATCAAAACTACAATGAGATATCATTTCACCCCAGTTAAAATGGCTTTTATCCAAAAGATAGGCAATAATGGATACTGGAGATGTGGAGAAAGAGCAGGACTCAAAGACTATTGGAAGGAATGCAAATTAGTGCAACCCCTATGAAGAACAGTATGCAGTTTCCTCAAAAAGCTAAAAATAGAACTACCATATAACCCAGAAATCCCACTGCTAGATGTATATAAAAAAGAAAGGAAATCTGTATATCAAAAACATGTCAGCATTCTCATGTTTATTGCAGCACTAACCATAATAGCCAAGATTTGGAATCAACGTAAGTTTCCATCAATGGATGAATAGACAAAGAAATTGTGGTACACATATATAATGGAATATTATATAGTCCCCCAAAAGAATGAAGTCCTGCCCTTTGCAACAACATGGATGGAACTGGAGAATATTATGTTAAATGAAATAAGCCAGTCATAAAAGGGCAAATTCTTTATGATTCCATTTATATGAAGTATCTAACATAGTAAAATACATAGAAAAAGAAAGTAGAATGTTGGTTTCTAGGGACTGGAAGGAGGGGAAAATGGGGAGTTCTATGGACATAGAGTTTCAGTCATGCAAGAGGAAAAAGTTCTAGAGATCTGCTGTTCAATATGTGTTTACAGTTAACCATACTGTACTGTACACTTAAAATCACTTTACCACTTTGAACATCACAATATTTTCTATACATTGAGAAATTTGTGCTAGATTGGTCATTTTCAAGCTCAAATTTGAAGGGGCCCTGAAAAAAATTGTATTGAATTTCATTATTAAAAGTAGATATGAAGTTATTTATAAACCAAGGGAAAATACATGCTCATGTGTCAAATATTAACACATTATTTTCAGTGATTTAACTTGTTGGTTTTAGAATAAGAAAATGTTATAACTTTGAAAAAATGAAGTTGAGTTGTTTTCATATTTTATCAAAATATAAAAATGTATTATTAATAAAAGACTTTCTGCAGGTTTGGCTTTAGTGGATTTTTTTCTGTTTCCTTTAAAAAGTCAAATTTATCATCTTTTCTATCTCTCACTCCTCTAAGTCATCCCTTCTTATGAATTTTCTTATTCAGTTAATAGTGTTATCAACCATCTGGGTGTTTAAGCCAAAAAAATTGTATGTTACCTCAGACCACCGGTTTTCAAAGTGCAGTGCTGACCAACAACAAAAATTTGCATTACTGGAACTTGTCAGAAATGTAAATTATAAGGTCCAACCAAGACCTGGTAAATCAGAAGCTCTGGGGACAGAGAGCAGCAATTGCCTTTTACAGGCCCCAGAGGTGATTTTTGTTCAGAGTCACGTTTGACAGCCAATGTTTCAGACTCAGTAAAAACCCTTTGCTCCAATTCTGTCCACAGTCAGTCATACCTCTGTGCTTTTGTTCACACTTCCCTTCTCCCAGGCTCTAGAACACCCTTCCGGTGAGTGCATGCACACCCCGACCCCTATTCTTGGCTTGGCCTCAGTCTTAACTCAATTATAAGGCTATTAAAGACTATTATAAGCTCTCCCCACATCATCTCAAATACATGGAAGTGCATGTACGTTTCACTTTATTTTTTCTATAAAATATTTCTAAATTTTAGGCAAGGCACTGTGGCTTACACCTTTAATCTTAACACTCTGGGAGGCCGAGGTGGGAGGATTGCTTGAGCTTAGGCGTTTGAGACCAGTCTGAGCAAGAGCAAGACTCCATCTCTACTAAAAATAGAAAAAAAAAACTAGCTGGGCATGGTGGCGCATGCCTGTAATCCCAGCTACTCCGGAGGATGAGGCAAGAGGATCGCTTAAGCCCGGGAATTCGAGGTTGCTGTAAGCTAGACTGACACCACAGCACTCACCCAGGCAACAGAGTGAGATTCTAGAAATTAATTAATTAATTTAAAAATTTATAATTTTTCTTTTGACAATATTTGGCTATAAATCATTGTTTAATGAATTTAATGATTGGCTATGACTTTTTTGGAACTCATCTCACATAATCTGGAATTCCTGAAAAGGGTGGGTATCTAACCTAAAATTCATAAATACTAAATTTAAAAAATAATGAGGTTAACATTACATGTTCTATAGGCATTTAATTTAAAGTTTAATGATTTCAGTTTTCTATTTTCTTGTTGTATTTTAGGATACACACAAATGTTTGTAGGCATACAAAAAACTCATATGCCCCAGGCACTATGTCTATATTGCCTAAGGGACAAAATTATTTTGTTCTTCACAAAGATGTTCTTGGAACAATGGGTATAGCACAATCCTTTGTGTGGCTGAAAGGAAGCAGTCTGGATAGAACACTTCTGAAGTAATCTGTTTAGATATATAGTATATCTTCTCCACCAGACCCTCCATCCCTCGCAAGAGAAGATCCTGGTGTCTGCATTGGACCTACCCATTACAGTGTCTAACTCATAGGCTGCACAGAAAATATGTGTTAAACCAAACTGAAATACGATTTCACCTGTTAGAGAAATGGACTTAGAAACCTTTACTTGGATGTATTATATACTAATTAATAATTTTATATTTAACTTAGCTTTATTTTCCATTTCGTTTGATACAGCTTTGCTTCCCAAACTAATCAATGGTAACCACCTAGTTATTAAAACCATCTAGTTATTAAGACAGATTTTGTCCAGCAGATGTCAGTAGAGCTCAGTTTAATCATTTTAATTGTTAATGAACTTGCAAAATTAATGAAGATGATAGGAGGGAAAAATATTTGCACCCAGAATGGCATTTCTTTGCTGACATTTGAGGACATGGTGTTTACATCAAAAAGTCCACATAACCATTCAGTCATATTGGAATTGCTACGAGTATTGACCTCATAACAAACATGGCATTAATGCTAAATTTCTTCCACTTTGAAATTCAAAGCAGTTTACACTGGATGTCAGGTTATCGTCACCTAGAGCCAAAATCATAAAAGATGAGGGAAGTATGAGTCTGTATATATAAGAATATTCAAATGTGGGTTATGATGCCAGTTTGAGACTGTTTTCTAAAAACCACAAGTTTATTTCATTTTCCCAATTATTTAGACCTCTCCTCTTTGTCCAGAGTAATATTAAACCATCCCTTTATACTTTTAGAAATACAAAGATCTTTCCATGGCTTTATAGTTAAAAGGAGAAAAAGCAAAGTAAAAAAATTTTTTTAAAGCCCATTTTTTTTAATTGCTGGAAAATTAACATAAAATTCAATGAGCCCAAAGTGTTTTGAAAGAGACTTATAAAGCCATCATACTGGTACACTATTGGAATTAACATCATCATTATTATTCTTAGGCTTTTCCTAGCTCTGAATATCTAATTTCCTTATACCTAAAAAAATTAGATCTTTCTAGTAAACCTTAAAAAGCATGTCTTTATCTACAGAGTGTCCTGAAATCAGGCCTTGTATCTTTTGGCCTCTGACTCTCTCTCCAGGCTCCTGTACCTGTCCAGCCACCAGCGTTCTCCTCTCTGCTACCAAATACATGTTCTTCTCAGTTCCTTGAGGGCAGAGACCCGAACTCCCACTTCAGGACTGTCGTAGCTGTTGCATGGATGTCTAGCGGGGCCGCTGCAGGGATGGATAGGGCAGAGGTGTGCGTAAAGGGTGGGATCAAGAGGCCTTCAGGCTTCCCACCGAACTGTAACTAGGGCAGGCCCATTTTCTCTAAGTGGCTGTTATTATGGTGACTATTCCCATTTTACTCTTATTCCCAAAAGTAAATGAAACGGCTCTTTCTGATGCTCAGTCCTCCCCAAAACACACACACACACAACCTCAAACTCAGGGCTCTGTCAAATCTTCACATCCTCCTTCACTCTCTCCCACCCTCAGTTCCATCAAGACTCACATTGCCCTAAGTGGCCCTGATGCACCATTCACAGCGGACAGCCACTTTTATAAAAATCACCCTTATCGGCAGCAGCCCATTTACTGTACTTCTATATTACCATGTCTTAATGGGGAGAAAGGAAGCATATATTCTCAGCAATATTAGAGGATAAAAAAAGGCAAGAAGCAACTGACTTTTATTAATAACTTTGCTGGAAAGCAGCAAGGTAACATCTGGAATACTTATTACCCATTTGGCATGCTGTTCATCTCCATGGGTAAGATTCGACATGACAAGCTCTGTCAAAAGAAAATAAGCTCCATCTAGTTAAATTAGAATGATTAGGGTCATTTAGACAGAGGAAGTTTAATTTGTATGGATCTAGAAATTTTACACAAACTGGAATACCTAAGTATTTAATCTTCCCTGAAGCTCAATTTAAAATTGAAAGAGACTATTGCATGGATCTATAATGAGATGAGACATATTAGAAATTAATTTAACTATTACAGCACTGTGAGCATGTAGCCCCAAATATCAAAGAATGTTTCACTTGCAGTTTGTACACAGTAATAGGAGAAAATGTTCTGTTACCATTCATTAACCATTCTATTATTTTATGAACTCCTTAAATGGAAACTTGAACATCCAGAGTGATTTTTTCCTACTGATTTTTTAAAATTCTCCTACCAATCTTAGGTTACACAGTAAATGTCAACAGAATTCAGCTCTAACCTTACCTTCTTACAGATGGATTCTTGACCTTTCTGCTGTCATGGACTCCTTTAAGAGTCCATTAAAGCTATGGGCTTTTAAAGCTTCTCAGAATAATGTTTTAAATATATAAAATAAAATATATAGGATTTTGTTTTAATATATAAATAACATTTTAATACATAGAATTACAAAAGAAATAACTATATTGAAATACAGATATCAAAATATTTTGTGTTTTTTTTCTTTTTGTAGAAACGAGGTTTCACTATGTTTCCCGAGCTAGTCTCAAACCCCTAGTCTCAAGTGATCCTCCTACCTTAGCCTCCCAAAGTGCTGGGATAATAGGCATGAGCCACTGTTCCCAGCCCTCAAAATATTTTAGAATATGTGATATAGTAGTGTATGTGCTTCTTTATTAGCACATCTAATAACAAAATCTAGTGGTGTATCTAATAAGTATTGTAATTTTGAAGTAATGATGAAATAACTGCTGCAATATGGGATAAAAATATAGGTGATTTCTATTAATGACAAAGTGTCAAGTACCCCAAATACAGCTGAGTTTGTTGCCTATATCAATAATTGGAGGGTGTGCTTAACTTCAGTTAGAACTTAACAAAAATTAAGATGTGATTGTTTCCCATCCATGTTCATAGACTACCACATCTATTCGATGACCAGCAAACCCTGTTTCTAGAGTTACGTAGATAGGTATGATGTAATTAAGAAGACTAAGGGCAGTCACGGTAGCAGCTGATATCTGTTGACAGCAAAAAATAGGATGTAAAGGGAGATTGGCAATTCTTCAGTAGGCTGATTAATACCCCATACAGGTAAGAGGGCTGAATTGCCAGAGTCTGGATCACAGCAGAACTGCCAAATCTTTGTTTCATTTCGCACTGTGTTGCCAGACCATGTAGGCTCCTCCCAGACTCAGGTGAGGACATTGATTCAAATTACCGGGTTTAAATAAGTGATCAGAATCCCTAAAGTCATTCCGCTAATTCCATAATTTAGGCTACTCTTATTTATTTATTTATTTATTTATTGAGACAGAGTCTCACTTTATTGCCCAGGCTAGAGTGAGTGCCATGGCGTCAGCCTAGCTCACAGCAACCTCAAACTCCTGGGCTCAAGCAATCCTGCTGCCTCAGCCTCCGGAGTAGCTGGGACTACAGGCATGTGCCACCATGCCCGGTGAATTTTTTCTATATATATTAGTTGGCCAATTAATTTCTTTCTATTTATAGTAGAGATGGGGTCTCGCTCTTGCTCAGGCTGGTCTCGAACTCCTGAGCTCAAAGGATCCTCCCACCTCGGCCTCCCAGAGAGCTAGGATTACAGGCGTGAGCCACCGCGCCCGGCCTAGGCTACTCTTATTTAAAATATCCTTTCATCTGTAATAGTAATAAATCTTAAAGTATTCTTTTTTTTTTTTTTTTTTTTTTTGAGACAGAGTCTCACTCTGTTGCCCGG
>VSMD01035994.1:0-24637 GCA_008750895.1 Mirza zaza
ATAATTCTTTGTTTAGTGGAGTATATATATGCAGTCCTCTAGCTATGAGGAGTGAAGTGTTCTGTTTTTGTTCCTAAATATTATTTGTCTCCCTAATTTATTGTTCATACTATGACATTTCTCATATCATTTTATAGTTGCTTTACAGTTGTTTTTCCATCTCAATTTCAAAACATGGAAAGGCAAGAACTATACATTTTCTTCTTCAAACCAATTGTATGAGCTATCTATTGTTGCACAACAAATTGCTCCAAAATATATCTGCTTAAAACAACAAACATTTATTTTCCTAGGGTTTCTCCAGAGGCAGCTTAGCTGCATGGTCTGGCCAAGGGGCTCCCATGAGATTGCAGTCAAGCTGTCTTCTGGGGCTACAGGCATCATTTTTCATATTCTTGGCTGCATCATACAATGTTCAGCAGTTTTCTCTCTCTCTTCTCTCTCTCTCTCATTTAGATTCTATATGAGACAGAAATTCTAGAGTCAATTTACTTTTGAAAAAAACCCTAAAATGACTCCTAAAATATTGTGTGCATTTCAAGAAATTTAACACAGTTGAAGATCTGGTTAAAAGCTAATGACAGTAGTTGGCTTGGAATCAGGGGACATGTCTGAAAAATTACACAACTTTAAACACAAGAATTATATCCAACTCAGCTACATAGACACACATGCACAAAAGGCTTTTAGGGACTGAGGAAACCAAGATTCCTATCTCACACGACCACAGGGTCCACCCTCACTTAGTGAATTGGCAGGTGCAATTTAAAAGGTTGTTTGTTCATTTATTTATTTGCTTGTTTATTTTTGCCAAGTCCAATTTGCATAAATCAAAAACGTTTGTGACTCAATGCTGACATGTTGAAGTGTAAAGAAGATTTCTGATTCATCTGTAAGCACCAAATTATTAATTCCATAGGATTTGATTTCTCACCTTATGCTTTGTCTGTCTGTCATGCCAGAGCTTTGCTCTGCTTGCTAACTGATGCTCAGAAATGTTCTAATATCAGAGAACCTGGAAGCCAAAGCCCCTTTTGCAGAATATAATAAAATATTGGTGTGTTGTATTCCAATCATACAAATAATATATGTATGATTTAACACAAAATTGTTCGGTTATTTTTAAATCTATGTTGATTAGGATTATTGAATTTAATTACATTTACACAGCATGAAAGGCAATGGAAAATTGTAGCCACAAGTATACAGATCCAAACACACATACATACATGCTTTTGAATCAAACCTATTCTTTTTTTTTTTTTTTTTTTGAGACAGGGTCTTGCTCTGCTGCCTAGGCTAGAGTGCAGTGGCTCAATCACAGCTTGCTGCTGTCTCAAACTCCTGGGTTCCAGGGATCCCCCAACCTCACCTTCCCAAGTAGCTAGGACTAAAAGCACGTGTCGCCATGCCTGGCTAATTTTTTTGTTTTGTTTTTTGTAGAGACAAGGTCTTGCTATGTTGCTCAGGCTGGTCTTGAACTCCTGGGCCCAAGCAATCCTCCCACTTCTGCCTCCCAAAGTGCTGGGATTACAGGTATGCACCCAGCCCAAAGCTACCCCTTAATATTGCTTTGTTGTGTGCTCATTTGTCTAATTGCCAGCTAGTCCTCTTGGCAGATAATCAATGGCACCTGTGCAAAGTTTAATAAATGCAATATTTTAAAAAGTATTCTGTTAATTCTTTTAAGTTCTAGATAGATTCTTGTTATTAGACCTTTATCATAAGTGTAGAGAGCAAATCTTTTTTCCCACTCTGTGGGTTGTCTATTTGCTCTAATGATGGTTTCCTTGGCTGTGTGGAAACTTTTTAATTTGATGAGATCCCATTTGTTTATTTTTGATGCAGTGGTGATTGCCTTGGGGGTCTTCCTCAAAAATTCTTTGCCTAGACCAATGTCTGGTAGGGTTTTCCTAGGATTCTTAAGGTTTCATGCCTTAGGTTTAAGTCTGTTATTCATCTTGAGTGAATTTTTGTGAGAGATGAGAGGTAGGGATCCTGATTCAATCTTCTGCATGTAGCTAACCAGTTTTCCCAGCACCATTTATTGAAGAGAGATTCTTTTCCCTATTGTATATTAACCCCATCAAGAAATGGGCAACGGAAATTAAGAGAAACTTCTCCAAAGAAGACAGAATAATGGCCTGCAAACATATAAAAAAATGCTCAACATCTCTAATCATCAGAGAAATGCAAATCAAAACCACAATGAGATACCATCTAACTCCAATGAGAATGGCTTGTATCAAGAAATCCCCAAACAACAAATGCTGGTGAGCATGTGGAGAGACAGGAACACTCTTACACTGCTGGTGGGACTGCAAATTAGTGCAACCTCTGTGCAAAAGAATTTGGAGATACCTTAAACAGCTAAAAATAGAAATGCCATTTGACCCAGCAATAGCATTGTTGGGCATCTACCCAAAAGAGCATAAGACATTCTATTATAAAGACATCTGCACTTGAATGTTTATGGCAGCACAATTCACTATTGCAAGATCATGGAAACAACCCAAGTGCCCGTCAATTCATGGGTGGATAATTAAAATTTGGTATATGCTCACAATGGAATACTACTCAATTCTAAGAAATGACAGTGAGCTAGCACCGTTTATGCTATCCTGGATTAAGCTTAAGCCCGTTATCCAAAGTGAGGTGACACAAGATCAAGAAAATGGGCTCCCTATCTACTCGCCATCAAATTGGTACTGACTGATTAAAATATTGCGCTCAAATGGTGGTAGTGTTCACCAGGGATTCAGTGGTGGGGGAGATACACATCTTAGGGTTGTGGTGAGCATTGTAGGGGGTGGGGAGGGAATACCTCTAACCCTTCTTAGGGAGCGGCAAAGATATACAATGTAACCAAACTGTCAAAAAAGAAAAAAAAAACTTTTATCAGGTGGTGGGCAGATGGGAGGGGGGAGAAGGGGAAGGATATATACTTACATAATAGGTGCCGTGCGCACCACCTGGGGGTAGGACATGCTTGATGCTTTGGCACGGTGGGGGGTGGGGGGAGGAATGGCAGGGGCAATATATGTAACCCTAACAATATTTTTACCCCCATAATATGATAAAATAAAAGGAAAAAAAAGTATTCTGGAAAAACAAATTTCAGAAAAATTTCCTTGATTTATATTTTTCCCCAAACTGGATTACCATTACATTTTAGTAGAAACCCTTATGCTTGTTCACATAAGATCAACACTCCATTACAACCAAGTGGACAATTCCAATCTACCCCATGAGCTGAATGGAAATCTGAAGATCATAAAATCCCAAATGTTTTTCTTACATTATCCTTGTTAAAAAACATCTCTTATCTGGAAATTTAATGCTGTGTCCTCTATGGAGAGTAAGTGCTCCCCTAGTTTATGCAATCTTTATTTTCTGAGTGATGTCTTGAGACAGAGACTCACTTTGTTGCCTGGGCTAGAGTGCCGTGGCATCAGCCTAGCTCACAGCAACCTCAAACTCCTGGGCTCAAGTGATCCTCCTGCCTCAGCCTCCCGAGTAGCTGGGACTACAGGCACGTGCCACCATGTCTGGCTAATTTTTTATATTTTTAGTTGTTTGACTAATTTCTTTCTATTTTTGGTAGAGACTGGGTCTCGCTCTTGCTCAGGCTGGTCTCGAGCTCCTGAGCTCAAGCAATCCTCCCGCCTCCGGCCTCCCAGAGAGCTAGGATTACAGGTGTGAGCCACTGCACCCAGCCCTGAGTGATATCTTTACGACTCGCTATGTTTAACAATTAGCTCTGATATAGGGACAGACACAAGCACATCTTGGTTAAGGGAAAAGGAACATTGTATGAACTGGCTTCTCTGACCAGAAAATTGCTAGAATGTAAGTGCCATGAATGCAGAGACTCCTAAATGTATTTGCTCACTGATGTTTCCCTAGAGTGCTATATATTGAGCACATAGTAGGGGCTCAATAAATATTTGTTGAATGGTTTTATGGTTGAAACCATTGTTTATGTTCTATCCGCTTTTGTAATACATTTTAAAAAAAGTTTTATACCTCTGTTTTAGTTCCCCAAGGTTACCATAACAAATTACTACAAATTTGTTGGCTTAAAACAAAAAAAATTTATCCTCTCACTGTTCTGGAGACCAGAGATCTGAAGTCAAGGTGTCAGCAAGGCCATGCTCCCTCCAAAGGCTGTAGGGGTGAATTTCTTCTTGGCTCTTTGAGTTTCTGATGGCTCCAGGCATCCCTTGGCTTGTAGCCGCTTAAGTCCAATCTCTGCTCCCATCTCCACGTGGCCTTCCCCTGTCTCTCTTTCTTCTCCTCTTCTTATAAGCACGTTTGTTGTTGAATTTAGGGACCACCTGCTTAATCCAGGATGATTTAATCTTAAGATCCTTCCACTTACTTACATATACAAAGACCCTTTTTTCAAGGGTCAATAAGGTCACCTACACAGGTACCTGGGATTGGAACTTGGACATATGTTTTTGGTGGTCACAATTCAACCCACTACAACCTCTAACCACCAATTTTAAGATTCTATGCATTCCAAATTCATTTAACACACATTTGTTAAGTGTCTATTATGTACCAGGCACAAGACAGTAAAGATTCAAACATCAGTATGATGGGGCCACTGGCCGTCTTTAGCCAGATGATAACTTACCAAAGGGTTTCACTCTAAATCCTTCAGTAATAAAATAAAATACATTTTAAACTGACATAAAAAGATATCTTATCTTCTCTGCATCTCTTCATATTAATTTTTCCATAATTTCTAATGCACACTCTTCATTTATGTTAATTTTTCAATTGCCCTACCATTCATCTCTTCAGATGTTATTAGTTCAAGTCCATTTCTTTCAGAAAAACTCCATGATGTGAAACAATTTTAATTAGTTTCAACATATTTTCTTTCACCACAAATCAGAGTTGTGCAGGAGCATTAAATTCAATGGGAACCCATTTATTCCTGTACCGTTTTGTCATTAATATCAACATCCCTCTGGCTGAGGTTAACCATATTTTGTTTTAGCTTAGCTTCCTCACAAAGCAGAGCCTAAGAAAATATAGTTAGTTTATTTGGGAAATAATCCCAGGGAGCAGGAGTGTGGGATGTATAGTGGGGGGATTGGGGCAAGAAGGAGAAATGAAATAGGAATACATGGCCAAGTGAGCCACTACCATGCAGGAACTGGTGTTGGACTCTGTAAGATGTTCTGAAGTTTTATGAAACATCTTTCAGGGGCTAAAGAGGGAAACATTTATCCACCTGTTGGCTTCCGTCCCTCATTTATCAAGAGTCCTCATTTCCACTCCTCTGCAATGCACATGTGTAGATGCTGAGCGGGTCCCAAGGGAAATTCCACAAAAGGGCCGTAGCTAGTCTGAGTGAGATGTATCTCCCCAAAGCTGGTCAAGGCATGTCCTGCACTGGTCACCGTGGTAACAGGTGGAGTAAGATACTTTTCCTTCCCCACTAGGACTTCCCTGCTCTTTCTCACTGCCAAATGGGTTATCCTTCACTTATAAGACTTTGCAGATGTGGGAGTAGTATAACATCATGAGTCAGACTATTGGACTTCAACATCAAAAAATCAGGCCTCAGCCCATGGAGAGCTCACCCTCTGTGTGCTGAAACCTCCTGATTTGTAAAAAACAAACAAACAAAAAAAAGATAATGATAACCACACTTGTCTCATGGGTTTACTGTGAAGATGAAATGAGAAAATATATGGAAAGTGCTTATCCCCAGACATGTATACTCTGGCACCAGGTGAGTGTCCCACAATTCAATTCAATTCTGACACTAACTGCTTGTAGTTATCACAGACCCTACAGTGTGAGGGGCTCAGTCCCCCATGATTGCTCCATTTTGGTTGCCAGCTGCAAGTCCTACGTATCCCCAAGCTACCCACACTTATGCCCAGCATGCTACAAATCTGGGGCTTCCCATACTCCCTGAGACTCAATAACTTGCTGGAATGACTCACAGAACTCAGGCAAACACCATACTTATAAGTACCATTTTCTCATGAGGGATACAAATGAATAGCCTGCTGAAGAAATACATAGGATGGCAAGATCTGGAAGGGTCCTGAGCACAGAAGTTTCTGTCCCCATGGGGTCAGGATCTGCCACCCTTCCAGTACATCATTGTGTTTGCCAACCAGGAAACTCTTTGCACCTCATCACTCAGAGTTTCTATTGAGGTTTCATTATGTAGTGTAAACTAAAATAAAATCCTAAGCCCTTCCTGCTTACTGAACAGACCCTCTCTTAGCCAGGGGACATAAGAGAAATTTTAAAACTGAGTTTCCAGCCATGTAGGGATGGGAGGTCAGACACACCTCATTACACCTCCTCCCACACTAAGCCATCAGGCTTTCTACCCTGAACAAAAACAGTCCTATGATCTGCTACTCTCTTTTTGCAGTTTCATCTCTACAACTGACCAGTATTCTCTCCTGCTAAGAGACCACCAACCATGCAGTGGTTCTAACCAGTCTGCAGCATATGTGCAGTATGGGTTTTCGTGTCCTCTGCTTCACCTTTTGAAGTGGAGGCCCCAAAACTCCACCCTCAGATCATACCAATGCCACTGTTTTATGAACATGGACTCCACAAAGGGGTACAAAGCTCAATTGCATGTGTGCATGTTTCTCCTTTCATAAATATTTGTGACTCCTCCTATAGCTTAATACATATGTATATTCAGCCACAAGCTCAGCATAAATTTCTGTTCCTTGCATGGTTCACTCAAAAAGTATGTGTTTCTGGCTTCCAGCTGGAGGCTCTGCTTTCCAGCCTGTCAGAATGGCCTCCTATAGGCTGCAACCCATATGAGAAATAAAGCTCTCCTTTCCAAATTTATGAACCCAATCATTTCTTTAGTTGATGGTAGGCATGATTAAATCATTAGCCACATTAGCCTAAATCTCTGGCCTCCCTTCCTTCCTTAGCTGTAGGGGGATGGGGATGAGGCTGAAAGTTCCCACCCTCTCACCCTGTGGATGATTTTCCTGACTGTCAGTGCCCATCCTGAAGCTATCCAGGAGCTCTGCCTTAAGTTACCTTATTAGCTTAAACTCAGTTATGGTGGAAAGGGGGTCAATTATGAATGACAAAAGGGACTCCAATCATGAAGGAAGTTCCAAGGGTTTCTGAAACTCTGTGCCAGGAACCAAGGACAAAGGCCAAATATACTTTTTTATTATTCACAGTATGATGCACGGAAAGTGCTCAAGTTGTGGAAGCTCTGCCATGCACCACCATCATCACCATTGAATCCTACAACTCTGCTCTATTCACTTTTCAAGTAAAAAAGTAAATCTTAATTTTTTTTTAGTATTCATAGTAAGAGTTGGAAATAGTTACAGAAATACCAGCTCAATTTAATTTCCTTTGACATGATGTAGGAAGTGTCTATATTCTACCAATGTTTAAAACAAAAAAATAAAAGCAATAATTCTTTGAACATCTCCTAAATTAAGGCCCTGAAACAAGTAAGGTGGCATTACCTAGAAGTACAATCAACAGTTCTTGTTTTCAAGGAGTTAAAATTCTAGGCAGGGTGCTCGCTTTGGCAGCACATACACTGAAATTGGAATGATACAGAGAAGATTAGCATGGCCCCTGCACAAGGATGACACATAAATTCGTGAAATGTTCCATATTTTATGGAAAAAAAAATTCTAGGCAGGGAGAAGTGACATTAACATGACAATAAACAGAATAAAGGATTAATAAGTAGTCAAGAAACCAAGCTAAGTAATATTGCAAGACAATACTTGAGTATATTAATAAACAAATTCTACAAACAATAAATGCCATTGAATAATGATACCAGGCTTGGGAGATAAAGAATGTTTACAGACCCATTTTAATACTAGGTTTGGTAGAATTTAAACCTTTGCTGGGAAGATGGGAGGACATTGAAAGAGGCAGAAATACAGGAGTGAAGACCTGATGACAAGACAAACTGTGGTCCTTGGATGACTAGTTCAGCCTTGCTAAGGTTGTAGGTTTCAAATATGCAGCATAAATCTAACAACAGCAATAAAATTATAAAGGGTCTCATGTTTATTCATGATTTTTTTCACTATGAGTAGATTATGTCAGTCTGTTGGGGAGTTTATTATTCCAAAAAAGGAAAAGATATTGAGGTCCACTGTAGAAGTGAAATGTGTGAAGTCAATGAATTCAAGGGAATATGCCCATGTCACTGAGACCTTATGGAGAAACAGATAAAATTAGGAGGAAAAAAGTGCAAATCGTTTACATTCTTGAAACCATAAAAGTGGATTAAGCCAAGAACACAGTTGGAATGTGACCCAATGGGGGTAAGGAGTTCCATAGATCCTTAAACATAAACCCACCAGGGTTCCTTGCTTAGGAATTACCATCCCCACTCTGCTAATGAGAAAAAAATACACCCAAATGAACTAAATAGTAATTAGAGGTAGAGCTAGCAGTGGTCTCTGTAGCTTCACCTTGGGATTGAGGTTACAAAGGATGAAGTTGAGAGGAGAACACTCTTAAGTTATTTATAACAGGGTTAAATCCAACTTGTTTGTTTCTGAGTTTATAGATACAAGTGGTATTTCTCTCCCTGACCTTGGTCAATGTCAGTCTTTGATCAATGAAGCGATGGCGTATCCACACAGTCTTGCATATTCTTCTATTGGCGTTGCTCCCTGAAGGGACCTTAAGCTGGGCAATAGCAAGTGTATTCTCTCCTCAGAAGGCTAGCTTACGATCACAACAACTGCAGCCACCTTTGCCCCTGACTCACACACCTGCAATCCCAGAACTTTGGGAGGGTGAGGCAGGAGGATTGATTGAGGCCATGAGTTTGAGATCAGCCTGGGCAACAGAGTGAGACCCCATCTCTACAAAAAAATTTTAAAAATTAGCTGAGCATGTGGCGGTGTGTGTTTGTATTCCCAGCTACTCAGGAGGATGAGGCAGGAGGAACACTTGAGCCCAGAAGTTCAAGGTTACAGTGAGCTATGCTCATGCCACAGCACTCCCGCCTGAGAGACAGAATGACACCTTGTCTCAAAAAAAAGTTCGGTCCTTCCTAGAGAGGGTTGTGAGAATAGCACAAAAGTCAATGTTAACAGCTATCATTTCATTTGACCTTCACAACCCCAAGGCATGAGAAAGGCTTTATTGTTTTTACTCTACAGACCAGAAAACTGAGCTCTGGAAAGATGAAACAGTTTTAATAGTGATACTTCTTTTTAAAAATAAAGCTAATAGGTGCTCTGACTCCAAAGCACAATGCTGTGAGCTTTTCATAAATTAACTTTTTTTTCTACCTAATCCATGAATATTTTTTATAATACTCTTGCTAAGTCTGTTTTCTGTATTTGGTATGTTTAGGACTTGAGCAAAGGAGCTCAAATCATTTCTCAGAAAACACAACATAGTTTTCACTCCATCAGGTAATAGTTCATTTTGCTTTGTTTGATCAATAGTTCATTTCTCATCTCTAATTTAATAAAACACAACTCTTCTTCCCAGACAATAGAAAGCCTAAATCAACAATAACCATTTTTGTGGGCAGAGATTCCACAGAGGGATACAGAGTATGAAATTGCTATGGGAAGGATTGAATTTTATAACATTCTGGGAATCTGTGGGGGCTAGGGGAAGCCAAACAGGGTTTATTGCCATAAATTGTAAACACGGTCGTCCATAGTTGACTGTCCTTGTAATGGAAGCAGCTTTGGTACAGATAAAAGCATTACTAACAACTTAAATGAAACCTTGCATTTCAGTGTCCTCTCTCGTGCTTACTAGTCATGTAATGATGGGTGGGACACCAAACCTTCATTTCATTTTCAATAAAATGAAGATAATTATACCTCCTTGGGATGTTACTGAAATTATACCAAATATAACATCACAATCCCCACTGACTTACCATCCCCTGACCATTAGCACCATAATGAGCATTCCATAATAAATAGCAGGATTGATTAGAAAAAAAAGAGAAAATAAGAGATACTATATCTTTATAAAAAAATAAGCCTATATCTTAATAATAATATACTAGTCATCCTATTTGATCCTCTTCTATCATTTCCATGAAATTTCCATTTGATTCATTTAAATGTACTTCACAATACTAAAGTTAACTATTTAAAGTTTGTTGGAAAGGCCTTTGGACTCTTAGTGTATTCATTTCATTGTAAAGCAGAAGTATAAAGGTCTATATAACCCATGTGTAGTTTATATGGTCTTTTATGCTTACACTTTATCAAGAAGTGTTCGACATGAAGTAAAATCATAGAACTGTGTGATTTACAACTTTCCAAGCTGAATATAGAAGCTATATAGAGAAGCTTGGAAAACAAATAATTTGTACAAACCAGCTTTGGTGAAGAATAACGTACTTTGATAATCCTAACTCCAACATACATGTCATCTCTAGAGAGACCACCCTGGGTATTTCATTTAGAATAAATAATACAAATGCCTACAAAGCCTCTGGCACTTGGATTACAATCATTTTGTATTTTCTACAATTTAGATGGCATGTGTGATTCTTGAATTGAAGAGTTAAGAAGAAAAGTATGAAACCTAGCCAATAAGTTTGCAGTGAAGGAAAAAATATTTGTCTCACTTTTGTTCCAGAAATTCTATTCTTGAATAGAATGTAGATGAGAATGAAGGAATTCACTGAATGAAGACATTTGTTTATTTCTGTGGCACTTAGTCATTTAAATTTTTTAGTCTTTTTGGTAAAAAAAAAAACCCAATCTTTTGGTTGAAAATGGTGGAAAAAGCGTTCCTAGAACCTAATGGGAGTGACAATTTTGTAAAGAAGAACCCACTTTAATGGTTTTCAAATTCTTCAGGTGGTCAATCTGAAAAACATTCTGTTTTTTTGTGAAATGGCATGAAATGCTAGTATATTTAACACTATCACATTGTGGCAAAGGCAGGCTTGATGCTGGGCCAGGGATGGTGGCTCACACTCATCATCCCAACTACCTGGGAGGCTGAGGTGGGAGTATCCCTTGAGGCCAGGAGTTCGAGACCATCCTGGGCGACATAACAAGATCCTGTCTCTAAAAAAATTTTAAAGATTAGCTGGGTATGGTGGTGCACGCCTACAGTGCCAGCTGCTCTGTGGTGGGAGGATCACTTGAGCCCAGGAGTTCAAGACTGCAGTGAGCTATGATCATGCCATTGCACTCCAGCCTGGGCACCAGAGTGAGACCCCATCTCTAAAAGAAAATTGAAATTAAAGCAAAAAAGTATGAGCTCCATGCTTGTTATTCTTGTTTCTTTATTCTGGCACGTGTGACAACTTCATTTTCCAGCCTCCCTTGACCTTTCATTGGGCCATGTGACTGGAATGCAACCAATGGAATGTGAAAGGAAGTGATGTGGATTGGCCATATAATCAACTGCACTGTTTGTTTCCCCCTTCTGTGGCAACGGTGGAGCCCAAGCATTACAGAACAGAGCATGAAAAAACCCAGGTCACTGCTTGAAGGAGAGCCCCCCAGTGGAGTGGGAATAACCAGAAAATTCTACACTGGATTTTGCTTGGATGAGAAATAAATCTTTACCAAGTTAAACCACTGAGATTTGGGGGAAATTAATTACAGCATTTAGTGTTATGCTGCAGTGTTAACTGTGATGGTTAATTTTAGGTATCCATGTGGCTGGGTTAAGGAATACCGGGAAACTTGGTAAAGCATAGTTTTTGGGTGTGTCCGTGTGGTGTTTCCAGAGATTAGCATGTGAATCTGACTGGACCCAGTGGGGAAGATCTGCTATCAGTGTGGGTGGGCATCATCCAATCTTCTCGGGGTTAGAGAAAACAAAAACAGAGAAAAGGAAAATGTATCAATCGATCTGCTGGAGCTTGGTTACACCTTCTCCCTTGCCCTTGAACAACTTCAGGCTCCCTGGCCTTTGCAAGCCAGGACTTACACCAGCAGCACCCTGGGTGTGTTCTCAGACCTTAGGCCTTGGACTAAGAGTTACACCATTGGCTTTCCTGGTTCTGAAGCCTTCAGACTTAGAGTGAACCATGCTACCAGCATCCTAGATGGCCATCCCGGGACTTCTTAGCCTCCATAATCACAGGTGTCAATCCCCCCCATTCATTCCCTCTCATCTATGTATTATACATCCTACTGATTTTGTCTCTCTGGAGAACCCTGACCCACACTCTTACTCTAACTCAGTGTTGTCAAACTAGGGCTTCTACAAGGCCTCTGATTTTTTAAATAAAGTTTTATGGCAGCACTGCCATGCCTGTTTGTTTATGTACGGTCTATGGCTGCTTTTGAGATACAGGGGCAGAGACCTTATGGCCCACAAAGCCCATATATGTACTATGTGGCCTTTTAGGAAAATGTTTGCTTATCCTTGCTGTAACTAATATACATATGAACTGTAATTTAGCTCTAAATTATATATTTGGTTGTTTTAAGTTTAAATAATGTTAAATTTAAATAAATTTAAATTTATGTAAAAGTTGGATTTTAATTAGCATATTCATACAATTTGCAAAGAAGGAAAAGTCTGGCCACACCAAATTTTGGCGAGGATGTGGAACCATAGGAGCTCTTATATATGCTGCTGTATGTAAATTATATATAAATTTAAATAACTTTGGAAAATAATTAGGCGATATATAATGTTAAATGGATAAATAAGTCATGGCACAGTCTCAAAATGGAATACTATATGATAGATAAAAGAAATGATCTAGAGTTACATGCATCAACAGAGATGAATATCACAGATATTATGTTGACTAAATGCAGCAAGTTGCAGATTTCAAACTTTTCAGGTAAGGTTTTAAAAGATGCACAAAATACTATGTATTGCTTAGGGATACATTCATGTATAAAAGATAAATGTATGGGAATATCAATTACCAAATTCAAGATAATGGTTCCTCCAAAGGGGAAGGAGTTGTAATTGGGGAAGAGAGTACAAGAGTTTCATATGTAAAGGTAAAATTGTATTTCTTAAGTTGGGTGGTGGGTATGTATTATATTATCCATGTATTATTCTTTATACCTTCTACATCTTTAAATCTCACAATACAATTTTTTAAATATTTAGAACAAAATAAGTTGTTTTAAGTTTATAAATCGTAGAAATGTTCAATTAAATCAAATATTCACTTGGTAGGTTTGTTGTCATAAGTAGACTATGAGCTCATTCAACTTTTTATTTTAATTTTTTAATTTTTTTATTTTTTGGAGGCATGGTCTCACTGTTGTCTGGGCTAGAGTGCAATGGTGTCATCGTAGCTCACTGTAACCTCAAACTCCTGGGCTCAGGCCATCCTCCCACCTCTGCCTCTTAAGTAGCTGGCACTGCAGGTATACACCACCGCGCCCAGCTAAATTTCTGGAGAGAAGGGGTCTCACTGTGTCATCCAGACTGACCTCAAACTCCTGCCTTCAAGCAATCCAAAGTGCTGGGATTACAGGTGTGAGCCATCATGCCTGGACTCATCCAACTTTTTAAAAGTGATTACACAAAGGGAATTATTTGCATTCAATAGAAAGTGCTGCTATTTTGACCTTGGATTAATTCACTCCATAAATAATTTAGAAAAAAAACAATAAATAATGATTTTGAGATCTTATGTATTGATTCATAGTAAGGAGATTATTTTGTAAAAACATTACGATAACTTTGCAATCACCTAACTGTACACTCATACCACAAAAATAAATCCAGCCATTCTTGCTACAGTGCAAAAAGGTCTACACTTTGCTTGATGTTATTTCTTGCTACTTCTGAAATCTATTGCAACTTTTTAATTACCTTCAGCATTATTGGTTCGACATAATTATTTTCTAGAGGCAGACTAGAAAGTACAGATATGAAAATAAGGCTTGAGATTTCAGTGACAACAGGTTGGTGGTGGGCAATGAAAATGACTGACAAGTAGGCATTCTTTCTGCAAAGTCTCTATGCAGAATAAGAATGTCTACAGTCATAAACATTTATATATTGATACCTTTGGTTATAAGAAATCTAACTTAATTAGAATCCTAAGCTTTATACAGTTTTACAGAGACAGTAATTAATAGATCTTGGTATTTCAGTTTCTGCTGCTGTCTTAGACCTGGTTTTAAGAGAACCTAAAAATAGTTTCTAATTTGAATTCATTAAATGCACTCATACTTAGTATGAAAAGAACACCGAACAGCAATTCAAGTGTCAGGATTTAAAAACTCAAGGCAAAAACCATTTGGTTAATCACAACTTCTATATTTATTTATTTATTCTCTGTTCCCTAATCATTTAATGCTTCGCCCACAACACAGATGCAATGCAAAGAAGGGATGCTTAGATAGGTTTTTCTAAATCTCAGGATTGCTTCTATAACAGCAAAAATGGAAGACAGAGCAAATGGAAACCTCCTTCCTCTGCTACTTCTAGAGTCCTGTTTCGTAGAAAGCATGTCTTTTAGTAAAATATAGGAAAGGAGTTGCCTTTTTTCCCCTTGTGACAAATGAAATTGAATAAATACATATTTCTTCCATAACACCTTTTGTGTTCAGAGGCTAAGCAGACTTCTAGAGGAACAAAATGATATTATTAAATGAAATAACAAATGTTGAAAGAGAGTATGTATTATATATCTTAGTGCAAATCTTTTCAATGCTTGTCGGATCAATTCTGCAACCTCATTACACACTTAGACATTTAGAGGATTTACGCTTTAAACACTCTCACACTTTTAAAGCATTTTCAACACCTTAGCAGGAAACTTAGGGGCTGCTGAGCCTGCTAAGAATAAACTTCAAATAGGCTGATGTTGGAGCCCCGGTGATGTCCTGGGCTCCAGAGAGCCTTCGAGAAGATAGTAGCTTATTAGAGTTATCAAACCTGGGGGAAGATGACAATAATTTGGGGAGAAAGTATTTTCGCAGGTTTCAAAAGAATAGTCATTTTTTACCTATTGACATTATAAAGCTCAGATGTAATAAGACAAGGCTCATCTTTGCCAGGTTAACTACTAGCCTTAAATCATTAAAGACCAAGACCATGAGCTCTTCCAAAGACAAAAGCCCAGTGAGTAAGGAAACTGATTTTACTCAGACTGTTAAAATAGAGAGGACACCCAAAGTATCTCGGCAGGGTAGTTTGCCTTACACTTTTATAGGGAAGCGTAGACAAGCTATAAGTGGGGTGATTTACAGTTGGATTATTTTGCAATCTGGGGAAGTCTCCATCAGTCAGCTGAAAAGGACATGTCTGTCTGTATGTCTGCTAGATTCAAGAGGACAGGTCTGAGTTCTAATCTCAAATAATCATTCATGAGACAAAGAACAGGGAGGTGGAGGTCTGCCTCTGGCTTTTGCATGGGTTCAAGCAAAAGACGAAATATCTATGTTTGGCTTTGTCACAGGTAAACAAGGGAGCCCTCCATGCCAGTGTGATAGGAGTCATCAGAAAAAGTGGACAGCCAGTCTTACCTAAATCTCACGGAGAGGGTGGCTCTTTGCCATGTGTCCTTTCCTGGAACACAAAAGGGTGGTGGGGTGGATTTCAGAGAACAAAATGCTGGGTGGGTGTGTTAACCGTGCTGTGTTCTGGGAGCACACGGCTCAGGTAAAGGTCGACATTGTCAACTCATTTATTCATCTGCTTTCCTGGAAACCCCAAACTGCCCACCTTACCTGACAACCAAACCTATTCTCTATTGTCACATTCTACCCTGTCTAATGGTTTACCAACAAAATGTCAGAATTACCAAAAGTCAATACCAAAAAGACCAGATTCCTGATGTTGGCCAGCATTTATTTATGTCAAGGTAAGCTCCTAAAACTTTACATGTAAATCAAATGCTTATGAAATAAGTTGGAAGTCTCACAGACTAACAATTATAAGCCTGTGCTTTGCTGTCAGTCCTTCTTTAAATATGCATTTCCCAGGATTTTCTATGTCTCTGTGTCCTCATCTCTAAAATGGGGATATTGCTGCTCCCATCCTTACATGGTCATAATGAGGATTAATTCTAATAATGTGTCTAAAACAGCACTTGTCACACTTCAATGTGTATCAGAATCCCCTGGGCATCTGGTTAAAAGGAAGGTTCTGAGTCAATACATCTGGGGTGGCGCCTGAGACTCTGCATTTCTAACTAGCACCCAGTTGATGCCTATGCTGATGTCTAGGCCACACTTTGAGTAGCAAGAGCCTAACACTTTGATCACCCTGCCTAGGACATAGTCAGCAGTTAATAAATCGGTGCCATTTTTATTACATTATACGCCCATGCATAAAATGAGGACATTATTAGAGGAAACTTGACATGAAGTCTTCTGTAAGTTATACATTTACCCTCTATATTCTTTGCCCTATGAACATCCATACATGCGATTACAAAGGAATGAGGCATAAACTTCATGTGAAAGTCGCCCTAGTAACTTTACAGTCTCAAGTTCTGGTCAGTATTAGATTCTGCTAGAATTGACTGCACTTTCTCAGTTAACTTTCTAATGCTTCACTAAATGATTTATAGTCCTGACCCTTGCTTGTTAAATTGTGAGCCCCTTAGACTGCTTTCTGGAAGTTCAGAAATGGTCAAATCAATATACATGGTGATGCTGAAGAAGATTGGTAGAGGAAGGTTAAGAAAGGCCATGGAGTGCTAAGAAGCTCACAGAACAGTGAGCCAGGCATTTTTGTTTTGAAATCCAGAGCTTACTTTAAAACATGAGATTACTTAAAAGGTAAGGAGAGGCTTGTATGTCAACTGAGAGTATCCTTATATATATATAAGACAGAGGGACAACTTCAAATACCTAAACTGAAAAATTATATGGCTGTGCCTGGAGATCTGTAAAAAGCCTTGCAGAATTCCCATGCCCTGCTGGTGGGAGTGTAAATTGGTACAACCACTTTGGAAAAGCATTTGGTGGTATCTACTAAAGCTGAACATATATATGCCCAATGACCCACCTGTGGAATCCCACTCCTAGATACTCAACAGTAATGCAGATTGCATGTTCACCAAGGAATATAAATGCCAACCTTAAATAATGAGATTCAGAAAATGTGATTAAGTACAGAGTTTATTTGAGCTCAAATCTTGAGGATAGCCATCCAGGAAATACAGACTCTAAAAAGAATAGATCAGTATTCCAAAGTGGGAAAGTTAATGTTTCACTTATATAGGCAAAGACGGAGAAGTTTAACAGGGTTGCAACATTTCCATACAAGGTCAGTACATATGCTATAGCGATTTGATTGGCTACAGCTTGCCAAATTCCAAAGAAGACAGTTTTAACATTCAATAAGGAGGGGTAACAGCCTTGAGGAGTCTTACCTCTGGTGCCCTTTGGCCCTTTTTAATCATCGACAGGACAAGAACAAGGAAGAGATTTAATCTATAATTGGAGAAGCACAAGTTGCAGCTGCATGCGATGTGACTCAGGCCATGTAGCCACCTTCCTCTCACGGCTCAAAATAATTTAAAGTTCTAACAGCTGTACGTTTCAATTATTTAGTTTCACATATACAAAATGCTTACAACAGCACTAGTCATAATATCCCATTTGGTCGCAAGCCAAATGCCTGTTCATTGCAGAATGTTTAAGTGGCGTGTCATGCAATAAGGTACCGCACAGAGATGCAAACAGTTGAACTACAACTGATCACAACATGGATGGATCTCACAAAAGTAATGGTAAGCATAAAAAGAAAACAAGAGAGTGAAATGAAAAACAAACAATCTACTACATTCTTAGAAGTTCTGATGGCGGCTACCCTTGGGGTGGGGATGACAGGAAAGGCTTCTGCTGTGCTAGTTGTGTTCCATTTCTTGGTCTGGCCACTGGTTACAGAAGATGTAAAATTTGTGATAAGTTATTACAAAGGGAAAAACAACTGTTTATCTGAGCTCTCACGACACTTCTGACACCAAATATGTGGGTTTTCCACACCAAGCAATTCTCCAATTCTTTGTGAACACCAACTGGGTGTCCTACAATTAAACTCCGATGCTAACTAGCCAATTAGCACAAAATCTGCTGGCTACGGGCTCAGTCCTACAAGACTGCCCCTACTTAAGTCCCAGATTGTCACTTGTATTTTTGACCAAACAGCTATAAATGGGGGGTTCCCATGATCCCCTTCTCAGATTTGATAATTTCCTATAATAGCTCACAAACCCCAAGGAAACATTGACTTATGTTTACTGATTTATTACAAAAGGTATTATGAAAGAAACAGATGAACAGCCAGATGAAGCGGTATATAGGGCCAGGCATTGGGAAGTCACGTGGAGCAGCCATGCCCTCTCCCGGCAAGCCACCTCCCAGCACCTCCATGTGCTCACTAACCCAGACACTCTCTGAACTCCATCATTTAGGGTTTCTATGAAGGTTTCACTATGTAGGCATGATTGATGATTGGCCATTGCGCGTCAGCAGTAGAGCAGAAAGTTCCGATGCTCTAATCACATGGTTTGTTCCTCTGGCAACCAGCCCCCATGTGGAAGCTACCTAGGGGCTCGTTCACATACAAAAAGACAGTTTCAACACTCCAGAGATTGCAAGAGGCTTAGAAGTTCTTGGGACTAAGACCAAATACTCTGAACCACATCCACAGCCAAGTTCCGCATTCATGGAGTTCAACTGTTAGGTATATAGCTAGGGATTCTGAGTCTTCTAGTGTGGAAAGTGGGTAATGCTGCAATTCACTCCCACAAATGGGTTTTCAGAGAGGCTCATGGGAGATCTGCATGCACAGTAAGACTCAGGTTATACAACTCCCAACTGTCCAATCAAAGTGGTTCCATGGTGACCTCTGAACCACGAGGGAGGTCCCAATCCACGCCCTATAAAAAAAGATGCAGACCATAACCAGACCTTTCTTGTCCCCTTCCTTTTGTTCTCCCTTTGCTGAGACAGAGGGTCCGGTTGTTGTTTGTGGAGTATGTATCGCACTTTGTAAACCTATATCTTTCTCTATAATCCTATCTTTCTCTCCTTGATGAACCCCATTTTTGTGCTTGCCTTACTTTGGCATGTCTGGTCATTCTTCGGCCACGAGCACACCAAGAACCGACGTTTCAGAGTGAAACCTGACACAACAAAGCACAGATCGAAAATATTTGAAAAATAAAAATACAATAATAAAAAATTAATACAAATTAAAAACTGATATGTATAACAACTAATTATACAGCATTTATACTATATTAGGTATTAGAAGTAATCTAGAGATGATTTATAGTATACGAGAGGACATGCATAGGTTATATGCAAATACTACATTTTTTATCAGGGACTTGAGCATCCTCGGATTCTGGTATTCTGAGGGGGTGCTGGAACCAATCCCCCAGAGGATACCAAGGGATGACCATTATATAAGAAAAGATGCTCCTAGCACCCCTATTACTCAGGAAACTACAAGGGTTTCAGAGCTCTGTGCCAGGACCGGGGGCAGAGGCCAAATATATATTTCTTATGATGTTGCAGTCACCTATCTGTGCACTTAGGGTATGTGCACTTCTGTATATAATCCACACATTAATAAAATTTACATTACAAAAAACCCCTGCGAGTGTCTTAAAAGTGGCTTAGACTTCTGAGTTGCTTTGTTTTTCTATCAGGAAAGCATTTGTGAGGAAGAAATGATTTTGCTTTTGCATATTTAACCTACCTTTGATCTGTCATATCTTAGCTTAGATTCACTCTTTAAAAGATGCTGCCAAGAGGAAAATCCTCAGGAATATGTTGCTGCCTGTGTTTCTTAAGGAAGCCGTGCAGCCTTCCTGTTTCCATCTTCTTTTCACTAACCTGTTATGATCCTTGAGCAAAGGCCAATTAAACAATCAGAGGACACCCGAGAGATTCGAGATTCGTTCCTTCTCCCTGCAAAGACAAACAGTCAAAGAGCAGAGAGGACTTGAGGATTTGGGACGCAAAATTATAAGATCAGAGGAGAGCCCAGAAGATTTCTAAAAGGCCACAAAAACAATACGACTATCCGAGGGTGGGCTGAGATATCCTGAACCACCCACCACTCACCAAATTGATGCAGATGAATTAAAAGAACTGGGGAAATAAAAGGGAACCAGCTGTAAACTGCTGTAGGAATGAATCAGCCTTGGAAATAATTAGCCCACATACAAGGTACCATTTCTGGGTGCTCCCAAAGCTCTTTTTTACTCCCCTCATTTCATTTCTCTCCCCTAAACTCCGTCTCCCAGTATAAATTAGTCTCTTTTTTATTGCCAGGTCTCCTAGTTGGGACTCTGAGCCTGGCCCCTGAGGGGCCAGACAATTTTCATCTAAATCCAGCTTGCTGGTGGGAAGAAACTTGTTAAATGAGGTTTGTCAGTGTGCATTTGTTTCCCTTCAGCTTTTCCCAGTGGATGCTCATTCCCTTTAATTTTTACAGCAACTTGCACCTCCTGGTTTGAACCCACAATTTCTTATCCATACTGCCTACATAGAAAAGCTCTGAAAACTAAAAGTTTGCCTTAAATTGAATGGCAAAACTGGAACTCACATGAGACTGTTTATAATGTCTGTTTATCTCACTTTCTGGGAATTGTTGTGTTTTATGGCAGAGATTTAAATGTGTTTATTACAGGATGTTGCTTTAGATGTCCCTGGAGATGCAATGCAATATGCAATATACGCACCCTATTACCTTTCCACAATCCAAAAATGTCCAATTCTGAAGCCCATCTGGGATTATAGAGCTGTAATCAAGAATTCTTCTTCAAGAGTAGAGGTAAACTTGTTCAGCTGATAGAGGGATTTGGGTTAAATTTTAGCAATAGTCTTATGGACATAAGAGTTGTTAAACATGGATATTTTCTTCCAAAGCCTGTGTTAGGTTGAGAGATCAGAACCATTATTTAACTTCGAATTCAAATGTAAAGGTCAATTTCTAGCTGCCTGTAGGACTCTGACCCTCACATATCAGATCTTTTTTCTACTGATAAGATAAGGGGCTAGATGTTGGGAAGGTGACTCAACACATGAAGGGAGTCAGCAGATCAGGAAGAAGAGAAAATAAGAGTATTATGGCAAACCTTTGACGCGTCAACTTTGGTGTGTCTGAAGCAGGTGATAAGAACTCCATTCCAGGAACGTGTTTGGTATGGGTTTCATAAATGACCGGGTTTTTGAGAGCTGAGGCTCTTGATAAAGCATATCTGCCTCCCGCTTAAAAGACAATAAAAAATTTATTAGACTTTCCTGCATGTTCTGTTTGCTTGAACTTTAAAGACCATGAGCTTCCAGCTTAGCTACATAGTCCATGTTGCATGGAGAAGGTGTGATAATTAAACCAAATTTTAGATTATTGATTCTCTACCTTGGCTGCAAATTGGAATCATTCCCTGGGAAGCTTTTAGAAAAAGATTGACAATTGTGTCCTATCTTCAGAGATTTGGATTTAATTATCTTGGATATCAGACTTTTTAAAGCTATCAAGTGACTCTAATAGGTAGTGATGGCTAGGAATTCTGCTTTAGAAGAATCATTTTAACAAATTTGAAGACCTTTATGTATCATCTCTCAAGATATTTTTTAAATAAGCCTTTACAAAGACTTTGATGAAGCCATGCTAGGGGACATTGTATCAGTTAGCTATTGCTGTGTAACAAAACACCCAAAACTTAGTGACTTAAATGATGCCATATATTTTTTCTTTCTGTAGGTCAGAAGGTTGACTCCATAGATCTGGTCTAGAGTAGCTGATGTTGGCTGCTGTCAACTGGTGAATCAGCTGAAGACTAGCTAGTCAAGGTGTAGGAAAATAGACCTCACTCTTTGATGGGAGTGGCTGTAATATGTCAACCTAAAATAATCAAAAGGATCAGAATCTAGTTTAAAGAGTGTGTTCAAGTACAAAGTTTGAGAATATCTGCCTGGAAACACAGATTCCAAAGGATGGAAGTCAGTTGTTCCAAAGGATAGAAGTTTAGGATTGTTTATAAGAACGAAGTTTAGTGAAGCTTAACAGAATTTCAACATCTCTCACTGTAAGACTTAATGCATAGTTACAATGATCTGATTAGTTGAGGTGGTCTTTTTCTTTCAGGAAAGGTGTATTTAATAATCCATATTGACATTGTAACAGTCATGGGTCTTTTGTACCATATGGTCTGAGTTAGGTATAGGACATTAAATGAGGAAGTTAATCTATAACAAAGATCAGTGATTGGAAGGGGGAGGTATGGTTTCTGGTCTCTCCCAGTTATTTACAGAACAAGAACAGTGAGGAAGAGAGTTAACCTATAATCTCAGAAACAACAGAAGTTACAAATATATGCTATGTGACTCAGATTGCAGTTACATCTCTCTCAAGGCTTAGAATGTTTTGAGAGTTCCAACAACTTTTAAACTTTATTTTCACAAATGTCACATTGCAAAGGGCTTGGATGGGGGTGAGGAGGAGTATTGGGACCATTTGTGTAATAATATGCCAAGATACAATGAAACTACATGATATCACAAAGTCCCTTTCAAGCCTCTATAATTTGCTGTTGATATCCTTATAACAAATGAGTTGTGGCTTTCCTTAATGGCTATTGCAAGGGCGTTATAGAGCAAATGTCCCCTTTGACTTCTCTTACTCTCAATTTTTAAAAAATATATTACATAAAAAATAGTTGTTCATTTCAGAAAAATCAGAAAGTATGATAAGCACAAAAAAAGAAAGGTAAAATCACATGTGTTTTTACCCAACTAAAGATTAACATAGTTTATATCTTTGCAGATTTTTTTTGAATATTCATTTTGTTATTTTTTACCAAAAAAAATTATATCCCAAAAGTACACATTCTGATATAAATCCTGACTCTACCAGTTATTACTCCTCTGAACTTAGACAAGTTACTTATCTTCACTGAGCCTAGTCTGTTTCCTTATTTGTAAAATAATAATAATAATTAGGCCCAATTCATATAGTATTATGTAGAATAAATGAATTTATGCACATGAAAAATTTAAAATAGTGCTTATCACATGGTAAATGCTTAATAAATGTTAATGCATATCATTATTATTTAGTTCAAAACAGAATGTGAATTTTTCCATGTAACATGGGTCTTTTTCTTTTGTGGTTGTGTCCCCATTCTCAGACAGAAAAAGTGTAGTTTATTATTTATTTTATTTTATTTTTTAGAGATGGAGTCTCACCATGTTGCCCAGGCTCTCCTCAAGCTCCAGAACTCAGGCTATCCTCCTGGGTAGCTGGGATTACAGGTATGCACCCCCATACCTGGCCCACGTGATATGTTTTTATATCCTTCTTAAATGGAAGCTCTATTGTATTGATATATCAGAATTATTTAAATAATTTCTTCCTTTTTGGACTGAAGTGTTATTTCCAATTTTTAGATGTTATGAACATTGTAATAAAACATCCACGTGCCTGCATCTGAAGCCCTTTCCCCAATTACTATCTGAGGATAATTTCTTGGCAATGGAATTGCAGGGTCAAACTGCATGTAAGTTTCTAAGAATTTTGATTTATTGGCAAATTGTTCCCCATTAGGTTGAACTGTTTTAGATTCTACTGGAAAACTATGAATATGCTGAATTCTTCTCTCTTTTTTTGAAGACAAAAATCAGAAGAAAAGCAGATACAGGGGTCACCTGAGGTGAAGAAAGCCGGTCATTCCCGATAATTGCTGGAGGGCCCAGCGGGTATGGCCCCCCTAACTGCCACCCCAGCAGACACCTTTTGACGTTATCACTTGTCCCCACCGAATATCTGCTCATCCAGACACAATAAAATTTTGTAAACTGTCCTGAGACCTGATAAACGAAGAACAAGACAACACATCAAATGAGTCCCATAAATTGTGAGAGCCACAGCTTTATAAACTGTTCTGAGACTGTGTCATCTTCACATTTTCCCCCAAGCAGAGGATAATAATGAAAGAAAACTCTAAGCACCATCTTTATTTATTTATTTTTTTGGGGGGGAGGGTTCTCTTTTTTTATATTTCGTCATATTATGGGGGTACAGATTTTAAGGTTTCAATAAATGCTCATTTTCCCCTCTCCCCCCACAAGTCTGAGTCTCCAGCATGACCATCCCCCAGATGGAAAGCACCATCTTTAAAAAGCAATGGTGAAGTTATTAACCTGCTGGGGTTAGGAACACACAGCTATGAAGAAACTCAGTGAGTAGCTCTCCTGGAGGAAAAGACAGCAGTAAGGGATAGACAGGAGGTGAGAGGTTCTTTGTGGCAGTTATGCGAATTAAGGATTGAAAGAAAGCACTGGGAACAGAGCAGAAGAATGGAAGGAATTTATGTCCACATCCACGGTGGGTTGAAATAAACCCCATATGCCATCGATCAGGAAAGAGCCTTACGTTAGGCCCAGTCTGGGTGCAAGGCTCACTTAAAGTCCCTGGTTGTTCACCGGCATCAGCCATGTGGACACAGTTATGATAAAACACAACGTTCCGTTTAGTGTCTTCTAGGACAGTGCCTCTCAGACTTCCAGGTACACACACACAGATCACCTGGGCATCTTGTTAAAATTCAGATTCCGATTCCCTAGGCTGGGTTGGGTCCCAGATCCTGCCTCTCTAACCAGCTGCCCAATGCAATGTTTCTTTTGCAAAGCCAGAGATTTTCAAACTTCAAGGTGCATGCACCGATCTCCTGCAGGGCTTG
>VSMD01036000.1:0-11567 GCA_008750895.1 Mirza zaza
GTGCTGCTCAGTTAATACCAATTTGCTGGTGAATATATGTGGTGCTTGTTTTTCCATTCTTGGGATACTTCACTTAGTAGTATGGGTTCCAGCTCTAACCAGGAAAATATAAGATGTGCTATATCATCGTTGTTTCTTAGAGCTGAATAGTACTCCATGGTATACATATACCACATTTTATTAATCCATTCTTGGATTGATGGGCACTTGGGCTGTTTCCACAGCCTTGCAATTATGAATTATGCTGCTATAAACATTCAAGTGCAGGTGTCTTTTTTGTAGAGTGTCATTGGATCTTTTGGGTAGATGCCCAGCAATGAGATTGCTGGATCAAATGGTAGATTCACTTGTATCGCTTTAAGGTATCTCCATATTGCTTTCCACAGAGGTTGAACTAGTTTGCAGTCCCACCAGCAATGTAGGAGTGTTGAGAGGCCTTTCTTGACCTTACAACCTACTCTAGTCATCCAATTGGTCATACCATGTCACCCTATTTTAGTTTTCCAGAAAGCACTTATTATCACCTGATATCTTTTCTTATTTATCTTGTTTATAGTCTGTTGTCTTCACTCCCCCCTCACCTCTACACATATTACATTGTAAACTCCATGAAAGCAGGGACCTTGTTTGTCTTGTTCCTCATTATATATCTAGCACCTAGAACAAAGACTTAACACAATCCAGGATGATACTCAATATATATCTTGTCAATGAGTGAATAATTGACACCCTGCATGTGTAACATGATAGACAAGATCTCCATTTATCTGAAAACACTTTGAGTCTGACAACAGCAAAACAGTCAATGGAGAGAATATAAATACATAGACCAAAAATCACATTCCTCAATTAGTCATGAAAGTTTTCATATTTATTATAAATATTTATTAAGGGTCTCTTACATATGTAACACTTTTATGAGTTGAGAGAAATGCTCAGTAAGAATGTTTTTGTTCTTCATAGCTCAAGATCTGGTTAGAAAGAGAGGATAGCCAGACAAAAAATAATACTGGGGAAGCTAAAATTCACAGAAGAAAGCATTGTGTGAGACCACAAAACTTCGTGTAGAACAGATATAAGACTGAACAGTCTGTTCAACTATAAAGTCAGAGCTCCTTCCATTACTCCATACCATGACGGAAAAAACCAGAGAGAACATTGGACTAACTAAGATTAAGGCTAACCTCATGCCAAAGAGCAGAGACTGTCATTACATTTATGGGACACTTATAAGGTTTTTTGTTCCCCAAATATCTAGTGTGTACTCTGCATAATACTGAATATTCCACTATTAGAAAGTAAATCCTTACCTTTGATCTCTTTTAAGAGACAAATACCCTTGGAAATGTGTCACTTTACAGTATTCATTCCACAGATATTTCTAAGTACCTACTATGTTTCAGGCACTCTTTTAGCTACTAAGAATACAACAGTGAACAACAACAACAAAAAAGGCCCTGATTTTTTAAATCTTTACAATTTAGTGAGCGAAAAAGATAACAAATATGAATATGAATATATTACTAATATAATGCATGGTAGTGACAAAGCAAGGCAAAGAGAGTATGATAAAGGTGCTCTTTTTAGATAAGGGCATAAAGAAAAATGTCTCCAAGGATATGACATTTGAGTAGAAGCCTGAATAAAGTGAAGAAATGAGTCAAGTTGTTACCTAATAGGAGATCATTCCTGGCAAGGGAATAGCAAAGTGTAAATGCCCTAAAGTAGATGCACAGGTAGAATGTTTAAAGAAGAGCAAAGAAGCTAGTGTGGCTGGTAAGCCAGAGGCATAGTGATAAAAGATAAAGTTAGAGAGAAAGTCAGAGACAAGACTATGTAAGTACTTTGCAGGCCATGGTAAGAAACCTGGATTTTATTCTAAGTATGATGGAAAGCTAGTAGAGGAGCTTGAGCAGGGTGGAGACATAATCATGTTATGTTTTTTAGAGAGAACTGGTTCATTTATATCTTAGTGAGACCTGTTGAACTTGGGAGAAGATGCTGTTTGAAGGTAGTGGAATAGGTACTGGGAAAAGAAGAGGTCATTAAATGGTAAGGCTTAGAGAAGCCAAAGAAAAGTTTATCTTCCCATTTTTATTACCTGTGGTTGTGAGCTTTAGCCATATATTTTTAAAAATTATTTTCCTTTTCCGGTTTTGATATCAAGATTATATGACCATCTTAAAATAAGATAGTTAGTAACCCATCTGGGAGTAGTTTATATTAGACTGAGATATCTGTCCCATGAAGATTTGGTAAAATTTCTTTATGGAAATCCTCTGGGGAATGTGAGTGAAGAGGAGAAAAGTGGCATGTGGAATTTTTGACGTTGAATTCAGTTTCTTCAATAATTATATAATTTTTTCAAGTTATCTATTTCTTATACTTTATATTTTATATAAAATTTTCTAGTTAATCTAAATTTCAGATTTTATTGGTATAAGATATGCATATTTTATTTTTATTTTAAAATAATATATTTTATTAATGATTTTAGTATTATTTAATAATTATCTTATTAGATTAAAAATCTCCTCTTAATCTGTAGTATAAGGTCCCTTTTTTGTTTTTATTTTTTTGTAGAGATGGGGTCTCACAATGTTATGTAGGCTGCCCTTGAATTCCTGGGCTCAAGCGATCCTCCCACCTCAGCCTCCTAAAGCACTGGGATTACAGGCACACACCACTACACCAGCTAATTGTTTTTTAAAAAAATTTGTAGAGATGGAGTCTCACTGTGTTGCCCAGGCTGGTCTTGAATTTCTGGCCTCAAGTGATCTTCATACCACAGCCTCCCAAAGTCCTGGGATTACAGGTGCAAGCCACTGCACCCAGCCCAAAGTCCTCCTTTTTTATACCTAGTATTTTTATTTATGCTTACTCTCATATTTTTCTTGGCTTGACTTTTCAAAGCAAATAATTACTACTTTCTGTTGATTGCCTCTATCATTGATTTCTGTTCTTTAATCTTTCTTTCCCTCTGTTTTCTTACAAATTACTTTGCTGTTATTTCTCTATTTTCTTAAGTTGAACACACAATTCAATGGTTTCCTTCCTTCCTTCCTTCCTTCCTTCCTTCCTTCCTTCCTTCCTTCCTTCCTTCCTTCCTTCCTTCCTTCCTTCCTCCCTCCCTCCCTCCCTTCCTTCCTTCCTTCTTCCCTTTCCTTCTTCTTCTTCTCTCTCTCTTTCTTTCTTTCAAGACAGAGTCCCACTCTGTCACCCTGGCTAAGGTGCACAGTGTCATCAGCTCACACTACAACCTTAAACTCCTGGGGGCTCAAGCAATCCTCCTACCTCAGCCTTCCAGGTAGCTGAGACTACAGGCACGCCTCCACACCTGGCTGTTTTATTTCTTATTGTAGTGAATTCTTTAATCTTATGTGGCCTCAGCAGTCATTTTGAATACTTCCTTAACTCTCCCATACCAAAAGCAGGGCTCTGTCATCCCTGACACAGTTTTCAGTCCTACAGCATACCCAAATGTCTCAAGCTGGCAGCCAAAGATAAGATCTTAGAAGCATCTCTCTCCTCTAGCAAACTGGGCTCCCCCTTTTCTATAGCTTCCTTTAACCAGATTATTCAGGCATTTGCCCATGAAGTTAAAGTGACCCACCTTTATTCCCTCATACATATTGCTAGTTGCCACACACTGCTCTCTCTCTGCCTGACTCTTCATTCCTGCCTCCTGTGACCTGGGGATGGAGAACTACCCTCCTGACTCAATGTGCCCTCCTGCCCAGGATCTGAAAGTAAAAAAATCTTTGCACTTGTTTCTATTATAGTGGTGTGTTGAATTTGCACCTTCCACCTGATACTCAAAGTATCATTTTCTTTTCCTTTCTCTTTTCTCTGTCATTTCATTAAAGGATATCTCTTTGGTAAACAACATATAACTGTTTTAAAAAATCTTATTTGAGAGCTTATGTTTTTAATAAAAGAGTTAATACTTTCTTGTTTATGGAGATTTCTGAGATATATATATATATATATATATATATATATATATATATTTGCCATCATATTTTGTTTTCCTCTCACATTGTTTTCTTGTACTTCTGTTTCATATTCCTATTTGCTAATGTATTGACTAGGTTTCTAACTTTCTATTTTCATCTAGAAGTATACAGATTATTTTTCATTAGTGTTTATCCCCTTTAGTTATTAACATTTATAACTCAGTTTTTTTTTAATATGAACTAAAGGTAACCAATATCTCTAGCATTCTTCAAACGAGAACCTAAACAAGCTCCCAATAACCACTATCTCTCTGTCATCACCCCACCTCTACTCCTAACTCAGTTTCTCTGTCTGAAAAACATGGGTAATAATATGTACTTATGATTTATTGTGAGGATTTAATAAAATAATATATATAAAGGGCTTGGCAGAAAAGCCTGGCCTCATAAATGATAGTTACTATGTCACCATCACTTATCTTTATTAAAATATATGTATATGTTATTGATGTATAGAAAAATAAATGTCGATAAAAAAAGAAGACCTTAGAAAGGAGACTATATTATGTAATTTGAATATCAGAAAGAACACCAGGAATGAGTTAGAATATCAGAAAGAACACCAGGAATGAGTTAGAATCTAAGGAAATTTTCTGTAAAGTGATGAATTAAGAAAAGGCCTAACATCCTTAATAAAACAGGTTACAAGCTCCGTGAGGGCAGAGCTGGTTTTTATCTAGCAAATAATCAATAAATCATTAATGGAATGAATCTTTTCTATAATAATATGAACCATATAATTAACAGTTTTCCCCCTTTCTAATTTTACTATAATTTGTAATATAATTTACAGTTGTGCCACAGGGGTACTGCTTCATTCTTTCAATTAATTAGTGAAATCTAATGTGTTTTTTAAAAGGTTTAAAATGCTTTTCAACTGTTATGAAGATTATGATTAAAGAGTTTGCTCTTAAATTCTCAGAAAGCTTGAAATTCTGTTTTCTAAAAAACATAACTTACTTTAAAATCATTCTAAACTCAATTATAGGTGCTCATATGTAATTTTGCAGCTCTCAGCCTGTATCGTTTTTTCCCTCAGAAAGAAATTGTATATATAAATACAAAGATGCAATTACCAAGCACCCCCTAGTGGCAGTAAAATCAAACCAATAAGGGGGTGGGTGGGTGGGGGGGTGGGTGGGTGGGGGTGTGTGTGTGTGTGTGTTTTTAAATAGAATGTGGCTTGAGATATAGTTTTCTGTATCTATAGTTGTCACCAAAACTTAAAAATAAAATGGTTTGTTGGTAAGAACATGTTATTTTATATCTACATTTTATTAAATGATTAATAATATACTGTAATAAGAGTGAATTCACATAATGAAATTTCATTAAAATTCCTGAAAAGAATTACAATAAGTGAAATAATGAAAGCAAAGGTCTTTCAAAGAGTATATAATAATAAGCTACTAAGATTTTTAAAAGAATTCTCCTTCAGGGCTGGGCATGGTAGTTCATGCCTGTAATCCTAGCACTTTGGGAGGCTGAGGCAGGAGGATTGCTTGAGACCAGGACTTCAGACCAGCCTGGGCAGAGGCTGGTCTCTACAAGAAAAAAAAACTAGCCAGGTGTGGTGGCACACATCTGCGGTCCCAGGAGTCTGAGGCAGGAAGATCACTTGAGTCCATGAGTTTGAGGCCATAGTGAGCTATGATAACACCACTGCTCTCTAACCTGGGCAACAGAATGAGATCCCATCTCAAACAAATAAATAAGTAAAACAAATCTAGAGAACAGCCTTCCAAGAAAAAGCTGCCTTTGAAATAAAGCTCTTGGTATTTCTGTCAAGAGTCTGAAAGCTATATAGATTTCTGGAATACCACAATCTTCAGAGTCAGAATATTTACTGTTGAATGAAAACAATCTACTCTTCTAAACACCTCAACTTTCTTATTCATTTTCAGGATAAGAGGATAAAATTTCTCAGGATAAAATTTCCTCAGGAAATTTCCAGGAAATTTTATCCTCTTATCCAGGAAATTTTATAGATTTCCTCATCTACAAAAAAGATGCACTAAAATAGACCTGCATCCTTGTGAAGTTGTTATAAAAGTCAAGTGAAATTTGAATGAAAAGAATTACTATTGGTCTTTATTAGCATACATAAATCATTTCAATTATTGTTCTTTATAATTTGCACTTTCACATATAATGTAGCACCATTGCTTACTGAATTTTTACAACCACCCTGACAAATGCAAACAATGCTTCCCATTACGTACACGAAAAATCTAAGGCCCTAAGCCAACTTGGAATGGGAATCCAAGTTTTTCTCATTATACTTTGATATCTTTTGTCACAAGAGATGAATTATAACCATATCACTTTTCTGATTTGGTTACAATAAATTTTGTTTAGGAGTGACATTATAATACTAATGTTGTCTAAGCCCTTGAGAGAAGACTAAAAATACTTTATAAAGAAAGAGGCTAATGTTTACCACTGTGCTGGAATTGGAATGGTGGAATCCAGGAGCAGGCCCATATCATAGTTCTACACTACAATTAACAGGCAGTTTATCCTCCAGTTCCCCTCCATCTTCCAACATCTACTGAACTCACATCAGAGAAAAACATAAAATAAAAATTAAACCAATTAAGTATCAAACAACTGCCTAAATAAAATATACCACTTTTTAATAAATCTCATATCTGAGATGAAGAAAGGAATGGGGATAATATGTACATAAACCTGCCCATTTTCCTCTACCAATTTCAGAGTAGATCTATTAATCTGCCAATTCCCTAAGAATCATAATTACTTTTTATTTTCTCCTTTTTAGATTACAAATTAGGTTATAAACTACAAATAAGATTTCTATGAATCCACCAACTATAACAAAATTCTGCAAAAAGAAATCAATTTGATTCATTATGGAGTCTAGTACAAAGCAAACTTATCTGTCTGCCATTTTTAATATGATATGCTGTATAACTCACTAAGAAATTATTTTTTGGGCCTCCACTATACAGTTAAGATGTCAAAAATTATTTTTATCTAGTGAAACACAAAATGAAAATCACAAGTTAAAAATAATTATTACCATTAGTCTTTAAGGTTCTACATGGATTTTATTTTGGTTTTTTAAATTGTCTCCCATGAAATCAGCAGTTATTTAAAAACTCTAGATTTATCAAAAGATATGTTGGATAAATGCACTACAAGAAGTGAATCCTGGCTTTTTAGTTAGGTTTTAATAAAATGTGCACTAACATGACTTTTATATCAGCAGGAGTGTCCATTTGCCTCTCCTCCCACTACATCTTTTGTTTGACTTTGAATTTTTCTCTCTTATTGTTCCAACACAAGAAATAGCATCATTATAACGTATTGAAAATCCACAAAGCCAACTAGGAAAACTACTTTAATGCTATGTGAAGTAGTCATTTTCCAATAAACACTGCATATCAGCAGCATTGTAGGTCCCTGCTTGTCTAGGGATTGAGTGACTGGCAATCAAACTAAGGTCAGCCACATGGCAATGAAGAACATTTCCATTAGCCCAGAAAGACATTTTGATAAATCCATTTAATCATGCTATTGGAAAGCAATAGATTATAAACAATGATGTCTCCTGTCTGCTTTTAATTATGTGGATTACATATTATATGACAGTGATTACACTTTGTTAACTAACCTACAAAATAATGTTCTACCTGATTAGATACAGAACTATAACTCTCTGTTTAACTTAATCTCATCTGAAGTTTTATATCAACATTACTATAAACACATGCACTATAAGTCTGTAGTTTATAATTTTGTAATAGTATACAAATTCCACTTCTTACTAATATATAATCTAAACACCGTAGAAGATAAAGAGCAATCCAAGAAATCTTTAAATTCTTAACTATTAACAAATGATCAAATACAATTACATTAGATTTAACTTTTCAGTTCAGTGATTTCTACTTAAGTGAAGCCGAATTTAATTTTCTTTTTGTTTCTAGCTTCCTAAAAATAAAGATATTTGGTAAATGGTTGGGGTAAAAGCTTGACAATATTCAAAGTTTAGTGACTATGAAAAATGACCAAGTTATATTTAAAAGAAAAAAATTTGTTTGAAAATTGTGAAAATCTAAAAATAACTTAAACATAATTCTGGAATAATAATGTATGAAAAGATTATTCACAAAAATTATTTTCTATCACTAGCATAATCATTTACTATAGATTGGTTTACCTAGCAATAAAATCTTAATGTGTAATTAATTATACTAAAATAATTTGATCATTCTATAACTGTATTGAGTTCCACTGTGAAAACTGAAAAAATGAGATCCTCTATTCCAAATAGAAGAAAAATCTTAATAGAAATTTTATATCAGTGCTTTTCAAACTTTATTCTATAGAGCCCAATGAATTTTACTCAAAGGTAATGTTTTCTTAGCAATGAGAGAGACTGGGGTTTCATTTACACTTTCTCTTCCCTCCAACTCTAATCCTTCTCCTTTGATCACAGAAGTACCATCTGACTATTTTTTATATATCAGAGTTTTGCTAAAGATTTTCTTTGGATTAGAAGATTCCACCACTAAAACAAATAAAATTCTAGACCAAATAGTTTGAAAACTGATATACTTAATAGTAGTCGCTAAGTTAAAACTTCAACAAGACTTTCATTTAATTTTGATGTTTCTATATAGCTTAAAGCAATTTAACAATCAAACTTTCATTTCAGATCCCCAGGAAAAGTAAACACCTTACCCAGCATGACTAGATGATGAAGGTGGTGGCAAGTCTGGTGTAAGGACATAAAGACTGTTGTTTTTTGGCAAGTGCAGTGATTTTAGGACCGTCTGAAAAAGAAAAAGTAAAACAAAAAATGAATGTTGATTGCGAATTACTAATTTTTACTGTCATTCTTAAAAATTGGTAATTTTATAGTTTGATTTTTCATCTTTTAATAATTTCCCAAATAGGGTAATACAAAAGAACTGCTGAATCCAAATAACCTTAGTTCCTCTACGTATCATAAGGTAGCATAAACCTGAATGTTAAAATAATATACAAATTCTTGAGCTCATGAAGAGATACAAATAGATAAGAACAAAGTTGGGACTCAATAATTTCTTCACTGAAGAAGTGTATCCTTGCAACTAATATGCACTTCATTTCAGAGTCATTACAGAAAAAATTAGCAAAATTGGACCTTGAAAAAAGTCATAGAAAGTACTTCAAGCCAATGATTTTAAAGATGAGGAGATACAGCCTGAGAGGTTAAGTAATTTGGATATGGACTCTAAAAGTGTTACTTGGGTCACTTTACTCTCAACTCCACGTATCTTTTTTGTTAAAGGTCTCTACTGGGAGCGACTTAACTACTCTTTGGCTACATATGACCTACTATCTTGATAACCATAAAAATTCCATTAAATTTCTTTACCATAAAACTCATATACAGTTCAAACTCCCAATCTGATGGTAAAAACTTGCTGAAGTACTTCAAACTTTTTTGACAGCAATAAACATTAAAAAATACATTTTATACTTCTACATTATAAGCTAGGACATACATTTATTCAACAGATATTTATTGACCCATCTACTACTCTGTGCCAGGGCTACTCTAGCCATTGAGGATACAGCAGAGAATTGAATAGCCTAAAATAAAATCCCTGATATTATGGAGCTTACATTTTAGTAGAAATAAGTAAAATAAGTAACCCTGTATAGTTGAATATTAGTGATAATTTTTTTGACTAAACATAAAGCAGGGAAGGCAGATAAACAATGTGTGGGCGTGGAGCTTTGTAGTTTTAAACACAGTAAACAGGCTGGGTCTCACTTGGAGAATGAAATATTTGAGCAAAAACTTAAAGGTGGAAGAAACAAACCACGAGAATACATACAGAAATAATATTGTGGGCAAAGGAAACAGCCAGTGCAAAGTGTTTAAGGAATAAGAAGGTGTCCAGTGAACTGAGAGCCAAGTAAGCAGTGGTAGGAGGTAGGTCAAGAGAGATAACAGCGATGGTGAGGACAGGACACTGGCAGCTGCATTGAGAATGGATGGAAAAGAGGTTGACAGAGGAGGGCAAAAGAACATAGCGGGGTAACGAAATAAACTAAGACTGATGGTGGCTTAAGCCACTGTGATGGCAGTAGAAGTGGTGCAAAAGCACTGGGTGAAGTTGCCATCAACTGATATGGGGAAGACTGCAAATGAAGACTTCCATTTTGGACACGGTAAGTTTGAAATGTCTATTAGACATTCAAATGGAGAAGAGAAGTTAGCAGCTGGATATACCAATCAGGAATCAGGGAACATTTCTGGGATAGAGATATAAAATGGAGAGTGCATATAAATGCATTTAAAAGCCATAAAACTGGATAAGATTACCACTGAATTTAGTAATGGAGTGGTTGGTGATTTTGACAAGAACATTAGCAGGTCCCTGCTTAGACTGGGCTCAATAAAATAGAGGAGAGGAACCGGGGAAGTCAAATAAAAATAAGTCTTTAGAGGAAGTTTTGTTATTAAAGGGACTACAGAAATGGAGCCATTGATGGAAGAGGGGTTGGGATCAAGGTGTTTTTTTTGTTTTGTTTTGTTTTGTTTTCCTTTTCCAGATGGAAGAAATAACATCATGTTTGAATGTTAATGGTAACAATCTACTACAGGAAAACATTGATGGTCCAGGAGAGACAGGGAAGAATTAGAGTGAAGTCCCTGAATAGAGATGGAGAATGTAATCCAGAGCAAAAATGGAGGTTTGGTCTTAGATAGCAGCTTGGGCAGCCACTAGAGCAAAAGGAGAGAAAGGAGAGTATGCGGCTAAGATGCAGATAAGTAAACAGAGACTGAATTGGGAGCTTTAAAGGACTCTCTGAAGTGGAAGCATTAAGGGACTCTCTGAAGATCATGGTCATGAATTTAAAGATATATTAATAGCATGATTTTGTTTGTCTCTTGTCACATTTAGACAGAGAGTTGGATTTAACCAAGTAAGAATTCTGGTCAAGCAAGGACCTTGAACCAAGAGTGGAGAGTATACACAAGAAAAGTAATTATAATGACTGACTGGAATTTAACGTAGTATAAGAAAGGGAGGACACAAAAGAGGTAATAATCATAAAAAGAAGATAGAAACAATAGATTAGAGTGTAAGTAGAGCTGAAGGATTGTTGGAGTTAGAATACCAAAAGAAGCAAGCTAGAAAGATAAGAGATGGTGAGCAGGAAATGGGAAGCTTGAAATTAAGATTTGAGTGTTAAAAGACACCTGCACTCGAATGTTTATAGCAGCATAATTCATAATTGCAAGGCTGTGGAAACAGCCCAAGTGCCCATCAATCCAAGAATGGATTAATAAAATGTGGTATATGTATACCATGGAGTACTATTCAGCTCTAAGAAACAACAGTGATATAGCACATCTTATATTTTCCTGGTTAGAGCTGGAACCCATACTACTAAGTGAAGTATCCCAAGAATGGAAAAACAAGCGCCACATATACTCACCAGCAAACTGGTATTAACTGAGCAGCACCTAAGTGGACACATAGGTACTACAGTAATAGGGTGCTGGGCAGGAGGGAGGGGGAG